>CAAKHG010030079.1:27736-53144 GCA_901007715.1 Dactylopterus volitans
TTTTTTTTTTTTGATTTTTTTTTTTTTTTTTTTTTTTTTTGTGAAAGTTCCTTATTCAGAACCTGATTCAGAACCACAACAATAATATGGAGGTTAAATTTGGTAATAATAAATCAGAGACACTCTGTAAAATAGCGTTATTATTTTGATGATCTCTCAATCTTGGTGTGTGGCATACATTTAGCTTACCTTATAGCTTGCTTAGCTTGACCACACTGTGGTAGCTAGAAAACGGCCACAAAAAAAACAGACATCAACGTCATTGGAATGTTTATCGGCACATTTTAGTTGTCACCAACTGCACAGTTTGCATTTTCAATTTCCCAAACGAGGTTAATACAACTGATTTCTTTGGTACATAAAATTGCCTCAGCAGCTCTGAATGTTCTTCCCCTCATGTTCGCTGAGGGTAGATTGGACACCACTGCGACTCGCTATCTCCTCCTCAGGTAGACTGTGGTAGTATGAGATTGGACAGACCAGGACGAGGTGGTTAGCGCGCAGTTTCTGTGGATATCTGCAACTGTCTCTATTTCTTTACATTCTATTAATGATTTCCATTGTATTTTTAATGTTTTAAGGAACACAGTGCAGAAAAAAGAACAAGATCTCTCTCTCTTTCTCTCCCTCTCTTTCTCTGTCTCTCCATGTTGACTCATGAGTACATCTTCCAAGTTATAAAGGTAAAGGTTTTGACCTCTTTTGACCATGTTGCATTTTTTCTTGTATTTTAAATCCTGGATTGGTTGAAAGGCTGAAGCAGATTTTAAATCTCCTTACTGAGAGAAGCAATCATGACAAAGTGAGTCGGGGATCAACTGCACACAAGCAATCGTCCACATGGGTGTTATTGTGTGCAGCATAGATTGTTCCCTGCCTCCTGTAGTGATGTACAGTATACAAGAGACCATGTGAGTACACAGCAGCTGATCATCTTACGCAGAACTGTTCCAATTAGAGGTCCCTGTGCGATGTCAGAGCCGCGCACGAAAATGAGTTATAAAGTCCAGAGCAAATGAGGAGACTGTTTCCTCTTATGTGACTGAATATTGAACACATGTGGACAGAAAAGGGAACGCAGGCTGACGGCTGTGTCTCACTGTCCTAAGCTTTTATTTTTCAAATCTCGAACAACAGGGCTGCAATCATTACATCGTCACATACCCCATTAAACACATCTGTGAGACGTGAATCAGCAAAAAAAACAAAACAAAACCAACAACAAAAGTAGTATCAGACAGTTTTATTTTTTCAGCTTTTCCAGACATTTAAATGAGAAATAATAAGTAAATGAGTTCATGTCCTCAGCTTCTTTTTCTTGGCATCCTGCCGTTTGGCGCTAGACTTCTGCTAGCATGTGTTGGAGGGAGCAGCAGGATTTGCGCTCGGCAGAAATGCTGCCAAAGCTGCGTTATGGGAATTGAATTTTGGAAGAAGAAAAAATGAGGCTATCTTAAAACACAATATAGATCGATGGTTTCACTTTGCGTCAGTCACATTTGATTGTTTTCTTTTCGCGTGTTTACGGATAGGTTGCCCCGGTTCTAGATTATGTAAATGTAAGATTATATAAATCACAACAGCCATTGTATATTCTCTGTTTTAATGCACTCTGCGGTACATCACAACAGCGGATGACATATTGACAGCGTTCGGTCGCGTCTGCTCTATGTAAACGCCATCAACGACCACTGATGACGAATCAGTGTCCAGAGGGGTCGTCCCAATTCTTAGGCGATTATTTTAAACCCCTTGTCCCTTCTGAGGAAGCATTCGAAAAGGAGGGGTAGGGCTAGTGGCAGGGCCAAAGGGTGACTCCTGATTGGGCGTCAGACTTCTGTTTTTGTCGTCAATGAGCCACTTGCCAGGGACATGTCTCTTTTTAATGATGCACAATATAATCACCACAGTTGTTTTGATTTGATCCAGCATGGACGCTGCACACAAGTGTCTCCACTGTGTATTAATACTCTACTCAAAATAGTTCATAACAAGTCATATTTCCTTTTGGTTGAGCAACATTCGCAAATTATCACAGTACGGAATCTGTTAAGCCTTGGGCATGAAAGTACGCATTTGTTGGTTGTTTACACGGATTTTCCTTCCTCAGTAGGAGTGAATTGGCCAGAGAGGCACAAGCAGCGGGGTTGACAGCTATTTGGAAAGTGCTGAAAGACAAACGAAAACTTTCCCCCTGTTCCTGATCAGGGTCCTTTTTAAAAATCTGTATCTGCCTGTATGAAATCTGATCCTTTTACTTACAGACACACAACAGCAGCAGCAGCAGCAGCAGCAGATAAGCATTGTGATTGATGCAGAGACAGACCAGTGTGGTCATCTGACAAACAATTTTAACAACCTACTTAATAGCTAAATAATAACTTTAATTTTGCTCCTAACTAAATGTGAAACATCACAAAGGGGCAGCAGCTGCGACACTGGCAGGCTGACGTGGACAACACACCAATGGCTGCGGTGTAGAGGATGATATTTTGATCTGCATTACTTCAGCCGATATGATCTTCTAAAGACAGTGATGTTGATTTTATGATGCCCTACTCAAACCCTCTCATGTGATGTGACAAAGTGACTGAGTGTGATAATGTGTCGTCCTCCAGCCGACTTTTGAATTTGTCACCAGACGGCAGGGAAAGGGAGAGAAAGAGAGAGAGAGAGTGTGTGTGTGTTTGCATACACAGTGCAGGCGCATCACCCTCCGCCTGTGTTTTCCGCGACACGTGCATGACTGTATTGGTCGCAACGGTCCCAATTTGCCGGCTGAAAGGTTTTTCCTATGACTCCATGTGTGACAGCCGAAGTGTTGATGTGCTCAGCAAGCGTGAAGCGAGTCAGCACCACACACACACACACACACACACACAAACGCACACCGCGCTACAGCAGCCAAACGTTGTTCACGGTTGTACATGTCAGCTCTTCAGACGTTTTTTCCCTTTTTTTTGTGAGCGCACTGGCTGCCAGCAACTCTGACCTCATGATCTTCATCCCCCTGAGCATGTTTGACAAGCTTCCTTTGTCTCCATGGAGTAATCTCATCACAGGAAGGGTAAGGCTCAGTCGACTTGGATCTTAATGCCAGCATTCTTTGCCTTTTGACCTCGGCGGACTATATGAGAAGTTGTGTTTAAGTGATATGTCTGCACAGGTTCAGTCCTTTTTCTCATGTTTGGCACACATGTTAACGGGATGCCCTGTGGTGGGGCGGAGGAAGCAGCAGCAGCAGTCGAGCAGTTGCTCTGAGAGGCAGCGTGAAACTGAACAGCTGGGGCTCCTCTTCCTCATCCTCCCTCTCCATCGCTTTCCTCCTTTTCCTCCCTCCGTCTTTCAGTATTTCCCCATCGTCTTTTCCCTCTCCACCTCTCTGTCAGTGTCTGTAATCACAGACGGTCCCGGGGCTCAAGTGGCCCGGCATCTGTTGTAGCAAGGTAACCTCAGGCAGATGCTGGCTGCCAGCTCGGGGGGATTCATTAGGTGTGAATCGCTGTCACATCGGGCCCGGCGTGTATTTTCCTGTCAGATTCTTCTATCCAGCTTTAGACTCATGCTGCAAATTTACATTTCAGGAGGCTAGGTACTGCTGGTTTTACTTCTTAACAATACGTTTGTTGACAAAGACATGTTCCCTTTGCAAAACTAACAAAACAAGCCAAACATCTCAAATGAACCACTGTTTGACTTCGTGAGGTGAGGAGTTAAGATGATGACTGTTTAAAACTGAAGGTTTTTTTTTTTTTTTTGCTTTAAATTGTCATTATATGGTAAATATTACAAAATAAATATTGATCAGACAATGTAATGGTCTGAGAGTAGTAACAATCAGTGCTAAGAATTATTCCCTCTAAATGTTGATTTTAATGTCCAGCTCTGTCAGAGCTAGCAGCCAGAAGTGAAACTGTAGCTACATGGAAACTATGACCAGTAGAAAACAACAACTCCATGATGACAAAGTGAAGTGAAAAATCTTGTGTATTGATATTTTATATATGAATGCCGTATGTAGCCAAATTTAGAGGAATTTAAATAATAAACATTAACAAAGCCTGTTCCCAATTGTTTTGGCTGCGACCTCTCAAAATGAACCATTGTCTGTTTGTCATCATCATTTCCTTGAAATACAAAGAATTACTATAAAGTTTTCTTCTTGATTGTTCTCTGATTTGAGTTGCATCTTTTAGGGCCCAAACATGTAGACAAAGTCAATAGTATTTTTTTTTTTTTTTTTTTTTTGCATTTTGCATTTTGCATTTTACAGCAATCATGCAAATCATCTCCTCCTGGGGGGTCCATTGGATCATCCTGAAATTTGGCAATTTATATAGAGGAGACCCAAATTAAGTTAATTGGAGAGCTTTTGAGTTTTCATGGGAGGTGTGGATTGTGGCAAGGCAGCGATTTTTTTTTTAATGTTTTTCCATGAAATGACAAGGTGGTAGTACACTCGACTTTATTTGTAAACTGTCGATGTTCAGATCTTCACCAAACTTCACATGCTTGGAATTCAATACCGATATCATGGGTGCCAACATGTTTTGGGTCTAAAAGGTCCATTTAATCCTGATGACAGCTTTGCTTGCCTTGGCCTTATTGTGGACTTTTTTTTTTTTAAATTTTTGGATAGTTTAAACTTTTTTTCATCATCATCAAAAAGTAGAAATTACGGTTAGTGAAGGTTATTTTGATACAACTTGTTTTCTTTCATTGGCACTTTCAGTCTTCAGAATTATGGGACCCTTTTTGGAACCCACTGATTTCAGTGGGTTAAAAAAAATGTTGTTTTTTTAAGTGTGGCAGCAGAATACAGTCATAGTCATTGGTGGACGTCTGGGTGGGATTTTTCCAGGAAGATTGAAAGATTGATCCAAGTGCACTTGAAATCCTCTTGAGTTTCATTTGAGTAATGGCTTTCTTGGCAGGACAAAGCCTCTGTGGATCTGCCTGTCTGATGGGTCGTCAGTGATCTAATTGTGGTGTATTTTAGCCTGTTAGTGGTCTTTTTAAGTTTACCAAGTGTATATAATATTTATATGAATCATGGACTGTTTTAATACCATGTTGGACAGAAAAACAAAACACTGTGGATGCTTTTGGATATTGTCTCTGGCCTTGGCATGATGCTGCAGGTCAGAATCAATCAATCATCTCCTGTGTCTGTCATTGCTTTGTGCTTTGTTAGGATGCCTTCACTGTTATGATGTTGTATTGATGTAACACAGATTCACTCCTGATCCCAAGTGCTTTATCACTGGCAAGTGTGTTTGGCAGTGTAGAGAGGTTCTGTTTTGTGCTGTTTACTTTAATCGAGAGTGGTGGCCACAAGCGCTCGCCTTCACCTGTGTCCACTCCTGATATGGAAGCAGAAGAGCCTGGTAACTTGGGTGTCCCGCAGCTAAAAGTGCGCAGGTGTGATCATGGCAACACGGCTGATGTACACATCAATCCTGAGTTGATTGTGTCTCTCTAAGGTTTTTTTCTCGGAACGATGATGTGATGGAAGCTCCATCAGCTCCGTCAGGATCTAAACCGATCTGATGTGGAGGGTTGAGTTAAAATAAGTAAACAATGAGGTAAAGTATAATACTGTATAAAGTTAAATTGTACATGAAAATAAAAAAACACATTGTTTTTATTAAAATGTTTTAGCATGGCCCATTTTAACTTCACCGATCAACCAATACATTATGACCAATGCATGTTAACCATAATATAATGCAACAGCCCTGCAATACATTCTCTTTTCAGTTTTCTGTTGAATTCTTTTTTACTATTATTATTGTTATTTATGAATCTTTCTAAGAGAAGTGTTTACATATTTCAGTGAATGGTATTGGGACTGTAGCTTGTGATGCAGTTGCACTGTACTGGGTTATAGTAGGAGGTGTCCCTAATATTCCCTCTCATATGCATCAGGGTGACACGTTTAGGGAGACCTCAGTTTAACCCAGTGCAATTCAACAGCATCACAAATACGATAACAATCATTGAAATATGTCAACACGTCTCTCACACAGATTCAGTAAAAGTTCAACGTAAAACTCCTCCTGAAGGGAGAATTTATTGCAGGGCTGATGTGTTATATTGTGGTAAACATGCAATGGTCATAATGTTGTGCTTGAACAGTGTATGAATCCCCCCATTAAAATGTATTAAACCAAATTCTAATGTCGGCGGAGCAGCACACAGAACTGTTTTGTGTAGATGGTTGTTAAGGTCATGCACATTTTACAGTCTAACCGCCGAAAGTATTTCGCCTAATTTAATCCACAAATTTAAACAAAATTAAATTACAATTTTAATTTAAAAGCACACAATGTATCCGGCATAAAAGAGCCATACTGGCTGTTTAGGGGGGGAAAAAAGTCGTATTTAAATACGCAGAAGTATTATCAACCGCACTGCAGAATGCGCACTCAAATATAGCAAAACGGAATATTCTCTGATACAACTAGTTAATAACATTACTTGACATATAGTGATACTGAGTCACCACTTTATTGGTCCCAACTGCAAAATCTAATGCTATGTTGTCTGCGAAGCCACTATAAATTCCATTTTTTTTTAGGGGTTCAACTCGAATCGGTTCAATTCTATACTTCAACGAAGTAGCGTCTCTAATATTTGGCCAACCCCTTTTTAAATTAATGAGCGCAAGACCACTAGCGCATCATTAAAGGTCTGTAGAGCCTCAGATCTGGACACCCTCATTCTGCACGACGTGACTCTCAAGTGTCCGTGTGATGAAGGGAAGAGCTACCGGCAATGCCGTTTTCGTGTGCAACACACGGGGCTGTGATATCGATCGCTCTCTGCTGGTTTCATAAGCGATGTTTGTTGGCCTTTGCGCGCCTGTCAGCGTGAATGCCCGCTGACGTCACCGCGTGCATGTTTACGGATCGATGAGCCAAAGGCAGCGCCGGCACTCATTTCCCACCGCCGGCAGAACCAGAGGACATTGATTAGTCAAATCTCAGACTGGATGCATTCCGAGAGAGCTGATTATTGCTCTGTTCGGTGGAAGACGCCGTTATTACATTACAGTAATTAAACAGAAATAATGCAGCTAATCTGGGCTATAGCATTACATGCGTTCTGTGAATTTGTCATAGAGTGCAAGCTTGCAGATGCTTTTAGCTCAAAACCATTATACTCAGTATGCAGCATACTAAACTGTGAGCAGCCCCAGAATAAAAATCCCAGCAAGGATAGCTGGTGGCACAATAAACGTGTTTTCTTTTTTTACACATTATTTTAAATTTTGGTTTCTCTTTCTGTTTTCTTTGTTTGTTTGTTTGTTTTTTTTGTTTTGTTTTTTGCAAAAGTCATTTTTAGTGAGTATTCAGCAAACACCAGATCACACCTCCTGACCAACTGTCATCACGCCCAGCATGCGGGCTTTCTTTCCTCCAGGCTGGAACTTAATTAGTCTCCTTCTCACCTTCATTTACCTTGACCGCATGTTGACTCTGCACAGACTGCATTGGGCCGCTCAGTACGTTTACATGCAGAGCTTAAACTTCGCTTTTGGCGTCTAATTGGGATTCTGTCCTTGTCCCAGTTTACATGCAACTGAGAAACACAAACTACTGACGGGAGCGTGTCCTCCTCCTCAGGTGGCAGACCGACATTTTGGAGCAACGGCAAGGTGGATAATCGCAGGCATTACTTATTATGCAGATAAGGCGCACGCTGACCCTCGTGGTCATGGTGATTCTGAGAGGCAGACGAACGCCGTATGCTGTTGGACGGCCACAACAATCGCATTGATTCTACACTTTGCGCTGTCGCTACTGACCCGGACCACCTCTGGTCTCTTGTTGGATGCGGGTTCGGAGCACAGACTGGCGGGAGAGGGTTGTAATGAAAGAGCATTGGGACATGCGTGGAGCAATGCGGCATGCACTGTGTAGTTTAACTCTGATTAAGGTGTATATATGCCGGAGAAAACTGAATTGCACTCGCATTACCTGGGTTTCTTAATCGGAGTTAGCACTTAAGTTGTCAGGTCATAGTTAGATTAAGGCAATGATTCGTTTTTTTCAAGTGTCGTGTAAACATACTGATGACCGACATATATATATATATATATATATATACTATTAAAAACACATAATTAACACACTGTGTCATGTTTGTTTTATTCCAGCACAATCCAGATATGCAAATGATAACTTTTGGTTTCAAGTTATGTGACTTACTATGTATGACTCCAGGAAGCCACTGTGCCGGGCGAAAAAAAAATAGTCTGTCACAGTCATAACCCCAAGTAAAACCGTTATGCCTGCCAGCCGAGTGTTGTTGACTTTTGACAGGCCCTGGCTTTTCCTGTTTCTCCCCGTTTCCAGTTTTCGTGCAAAGCTAAGCTAGCTGGTGTGGCTTCATATTTATTAGACAGTTGTTTGGACTCTCAACAAGAACAGACGTAAGCTTATTTCACAACAAAAAGATATTGTTTTTCACAGCTGAATTATGTAATTTTTGCACCACGTGCCTTAATTTTGTTTTTGCAATTTAAACCAGTTTTTAGGTTGCGGAGGTAGACCCAGTAACAGCTGCATATTCCCAATTATATCATCTCATTCGCGTGAATTTCGCCTGAAAGTGATGCAACATTGTCCTGTCAAGATGAGGATAACTATGCCACAGTTTGTCACGTGCCAAACACAGGCTCTGGATGATAATCCTCAGAAAGGGGTTAACCCTGATCAAACACAATATAATCTCGGATTTAGGCTGGGCTGTCCAGAAAACATTTTCTCCCCAGCAAAAAAATACAAATCTGGGCTTTAAAAGGATGTTGAGCCTGTAGTTTCATAGTTTCTATGGTCTCACAGGTTGTTTATATATATTAAAAAAAGGGCCCCACACACACAAGGACTATTTTTTTTCCCACATAGTGTTTTTTTTTTTTTTTTTTTTTTTAAGTGACACGGCTTTGCTCCTCCGCCGTTGCTCCTGCTCCAGCCACATACGTTTCGCGCTGAGTCACGTCTTACAGTTACAGAATATTTAACAGCTCGCGCTTACGCGAGCCCTGACCCGACGGCGGCACGACTGCAGCTCCAGCGCCCGATGTCCGACCATAAAGAGATAAACATGCTCTTTTTACAGTAACCGCTTCGGCTCTCTAGACAACTCAGTCCAGACGCATACCAGCTGCATTACACTGGGGCTGCTCTGACTGGTGACAGAAATCTGTCACTTCATTAGCTCACCAACTTCAATTCATTTTATGGATGTACGAGGTTTGCCAGACAGGAGTGTGTTTGTTGTGTATCCTCGCTCCGCTGAGTAACTTGCTTCTGTCCTCCTTGTCATACGACGTGAAACACGAGCGTGATTGTGTGCCATTAAACAAACGGAAAGTTTCAATGGCTTTTGTACTGCTGACCATGAAAGCGAATATAGCATTTCGTCGATGCAGTGAAGATAATTACTTCCTGACGTCTTGGTTTCAGCAACATGTGTTGAGACTATACAGTGAGTTCAGATACTTTAGCCTTCCTCTCTGCAGAGTGTAACCTCTTTTAAGGCAAAACGGAACACATGTAAACTCCCCAGATCACACACTAACACACAGACATAAAAAGCCTCTGCAGCTGCTTTTGGTGCTTTCTGGAATTTTCAGGCCAGCCCTGTTGGCCAGAGATCTTACTTCCTAACTAGCTGTGTGTGTGTGTGTGTGTGTGTGTGTGTGTGTGTGTGTGTGTACGCGCGTTTGCGTGTGTGTGTGTGTGTGAGTGAAACAGAGTGTATATGTATGTGTGTGTGGGATGGGAGGGGGCAGGGGGCAGGGTGGGCTTGTTTTTGGGGCTGGAGAACTGTTGCGGCGTTCTGAAGGAGTGTTCTCCCAGCGTGGGAAAGACGCTCGTCTTTTCTCTGCCTCCCAGGGACTAAAGTAGGCCAAAGAGGGGCTCAGAGGAACTAACTTCTCTCCTCGGGCTCCCACTTTCTCTGCTCGGGCTACAGAGGCAACTCGAAGCGGGGACAAGGAGATTTGTGGGAGCGAAGCAGTAGTGCTGGTAGGAGTTCCTGTGCTCGGGGAGGAGATGGGCAGCAGCTGAGGAGATTTTCTCCCAGCCGGGCTGAGCAGTGCAGAGTCGGTTCGGGCAGAAATGTATTACTCCGGCAGTGAGGAGTCAGATTTGGTAAGTTTTTAGCAAACATGCTTTCCGCTACACAAAACTTTTCACGCTTCTCTGAGCCAAACTTGGCAGTACACTCTCTCTTTTCACTGGACAAAGAGGAAGGGCTTGAACTCCCAGAGAACGGAGGTTATTAGTGCAGATTTAAAGGGGCGTAATCATACACTTCCTATTTTTCTCCCTTGTTCCTTAAAGTTAGTGGAGCTTATGCTCAAGATGCACAGAGTGTCTCTCCGGCAGTGTGCTGCTTTAAGGTGGAAATCCAGCATCTTGTCTTGGATTTGCGAGCAGTGCTGCTCGACTACCCCAAACGTAGAGCAGAGAGCAGAGAGTGTAGTTAATAAGCTAAGCAAGGGAAATAAAATAAACAACCAGGTTGAGTTTGGACCAGTGGAGGACTTAAATCCTTTGTTCAACAGCAAAGAGCTTACATTTTAGCAAGAAACATGAGCCAAACAAAATATTTCTGTGTTGTTGTTGTTTTTTTTTTTAAGTTTTTAGTCCATTTTAATAACAACTTTGTGCAGAATTTGAGCAAAATGAGTGTAAAGTCACGTTTTTTATTAGTAATTGAAATACTTCCTGTTGTGCATGTATGTTTCGGAATGCTGTGGTAGTAAAAATCAATTTTTGTGGATATACTGATGTGAAATTTTCTTCTCAGTCTACAGCTGGTGGTTGTTCATTTAGGTATTACACCGCAGTGCACACGCACATGCACACGCACACGCAAACACATACACACATACACAGAAGCAATTGTTTGATTATATAAAGAGTCTGTCTGTTCAGGACATGTTTGTCAAAGTATCCATGTGACTGAACCCTCTGAACTCGCATCCGCTTGGCTCGGCTGCGTTCTTCCAGTCACACAGTGTGTGTGACTGGATGTGACTGCATGTAACACAGTATGTGCCTGTGTGTGTTGTCAAAGTGTCACCTGCTCAATGAACTGTCACAACTCGGAATTCTCATCCCACCTAAGACAAGGTGACACTTTTGAGTTGGTTTTTTTTTTCTTTCCAACTAACCAACAGTCCGCAGCCTGTACACGCTCACTTGACTTTGTAATTAGACAGACTAGAGAAACGGGAAACTGAGAATGTAAAAATATTATAAATATTATATTAATGCATCATTAGAATAGATAATAATCACACACATAATAACAATGAAATGATTGCAACTGAAATCAATTCACTAAGTTTAGCTCAGTCATACAGCTAAACCAATGACAATGCTGCTGAAATTACTTAATCATATGATGACATGTCACCATCAGTGATGGAGAAGTTATCTGTAATGATATCTGCATGTATCTTTGCCTCTTATAGGCAATCAAATGGTATTTTTTTTTATTTATCTTCATTTTAACTTGGGCCAGAAATCGGGGAAATTTGACTTTTTTTTTTTTTTTTTTTACCACTGTGCTCATATTTAACCAGAACTCGTCCCTGAACATCTAATTTTCTGTGTGATATAGAATAAATGAGCCTGAAATCATTCAGCTCAAACACCGTCCCTCTTGTAGGGGCGGTATGTTTTGCTTCGCTGAAGCTGGTTAGCAGCTCGTTTTGCCCTCGTAGCTAGCAGTCATCAATCATCTTGGAGCCTCCCTCATATACCAGGAAACTGCCAGAATATTGATGACGCCAGCACAAAATAGCAAGCGCAGCCCCCCAGCCCCTCTTACTGTATCCCCCTCATCAGCTATCATCCTATTATAGCATCATGTCTCCACAGAGGGAACGAGCTGCCAGATAAACTGGATCTGGCTGTGACGGGATTCACTGTTAATGAAAACAATGGCCCCCCCCCTCAGGGACTGGTGCCGCTACTGGTCGCAGGTACTATGTACTGGACATGTAGGATTAGCACGTAATTTGCAGTTGTGGGGTTCCTGTAACTCTGCATTTGTCTTGCCACAGCGGCGCAGGAATTGTATTGAACTACTCTCCTTCAAGTGTAGTTGCAGACGTGAACATGCAAAGAGGAACAACTACTGTGGTGCAGGGCAGCATCTGATAAGGGTGAATCAAAGTGGATTCTTGATGTCTACCAGTACAATAGACGGATACGGCCATTTTTTTCTGGCAAAATCCATTTTTTTCTGAGTATGATCAATACTCTAATCCTGACAATGAATCCAGTGATTACATATGTGCATCTCAGCTTGACAGCGTCTTTTAACTCGGTTTTAGCTGCTGGGATATTTGTAGTATTATATTGCAGCATTTAAAGTGTTTGACTTTGGAAGATTGACGCATGAACATAAAATCATCAAGAGAATGTGTGCAATTTACAGTTTTGATGTTGAATCAAAGATGTCTTTGTATTGTGTTCTGTTTCACAGTTAAACAGTTAAACTTTAACTGCCTTGTTTTAAGAGGATTGTTGTTGGTCTGTTATTTTCTCTTGGAATACAATTCCTTGAGGAAAATCGTGTTTTCTTTAGTATTTCTGCCAGAGGCATTTTTTATGTAAAAATTGATCCTTAATTTTCCAGTTGACTGATAAAGACATTTCTCATCCCTGCCAGCCAGCCATCATGGGAAATTATTTTGACTGCTTGCATCTGTGATCCCATTCTTTTGGTCACCCCTTAAAGCTCCTCAGTGCAGGCGAGTGCTTGAATGTAAATCAACTAAAAGCTTCAACTTTTGGCTCAGCGGAGTTGCTCATGTAAATGAAGACCCCCACGAACTCCTTTAACATAGCTCAGCCAAACCCGTCACTCCATAACTCACGAAGGTTGCTAATTTCAATATATTTGCCAGGTTGGCATTTCCCTGCTTCTTTCCCCAACTCTCGGCCGGTGACACGCAGCCCCTTCTAGGTGTGTGACCTTGAAAGTTGACCCATTCTTCTTCGCACCTTTTAAAGCAGGAAACTCTTGGGGTCTTGTTTACTTTTGCAAATAGCAACAGGCAGTCATTTTCGGAGTAGGGTTGCCAAAAAAAAAAAAATGAAGTTGCCAAATGACTCTTGGCTGTTTAGGTTATGATATTGAACTGACCTTTTTAAGTTGCCAGTATCATTGCTTTCAATATAGCGACTTTAAGTTGAGGTCTTTTTGACTGCGGGCAAATTTTGAAGACTTTTTTTTTCAAGTACTCCATCCATGTTTTTCTTGCCTTGCCAGTCCACTGTACGGGGCATCTTGTCATGTGATAGACTGTCACTGACTCCATCCCTGCAATGGGCTAATGCACTTATCTAATACACTGGCACATGGAATGCTGGGTAAACACTTTTTCATAGGCTTGTCAGTGTCACCTTGATGTTCATGCAGCCAATCCCTCTTTTGCCACGCCAGGATCATTACTCCAGCCCCTTTTCTGCCTCTCCTCTTCCCTCACGCACATACTTCATCTTTTACACAGATGCACTGGCAATCTGCTCCTCTTCCACTTAATCACTTAGTCTTCAGCCCTCTTGAGTCTTGGGTAAAATATAAGTTGCCGTTTATTTTGGCTGTCATGTTTGCTCCCATTGTCTCCATCTGAAGAAGGAGACGCTGTTTGTGGGCCCCCGTGATTGAATTGACTTTGTGTTGCTCCGAGTGAAGCGGCAGTGATGGACAGATGGCTGGGAACACAGGATTCAGTTGCAGCCAAAATGAGTCATGCCAAGCCTGAGAGTGCTAGCACACTCGCCTCGGCCCATTGTCAGCCCGCTGCAGTCAGCTAGCAGCCCCGACAGCCAGTACAGAACATGACTTGGCACAAACGGCAATGTTCATTCTTCAATAATGATGCGGGATGTTTGGTATACGGTGCACTCTGACCACGCCGCCCCATTAATTTCGCTGCAGACATTCATTTCGTTAGTTGGTGGTAATTTCCAAATGAGAACATGCTCCATCCTTGCAGCCCAGGTCACACCGCTGGATCATTTTTGACAGATGTGGATTGTTTCAAACCTGTCCTTATGCTGGACAATTTATGGTCTTTCTCTTAGGATTTAGCAAATGTCATCAGCTGGTTTGTGAGCTGTATGGACTGGGACAGTTTTATGAAAGTTTTATTGTAACTCAAAATTACAATTTCAACATGCATCAAAACTGATTTCTGGATTTAGCATCGCAAATGCTAACAGATTTAACAGATTTTGTCACCCATGTTTTTTTTTTTTTATTGTCTCTACATTTCATTATTTTTTGCATATTTTGCCTTTTGTGCAGAGGCGCAGGGAACAGCGTAAAGAGGAGGATATCTTGTGTTTTCTCTGGTATGGAGGTTTTGAGTTGGGATTTTTTTTTTTCCATCATTGTTTGGATGATTGTAAACAAGAAGTGTAATATTTCAATGAGATCTATTTATAACCAACTACTATATTCTTAGATTTTGTTTACATTTTAGCGACTCTGAATCATAGAAAGTTGTGTGGCATTCGTTTATAGCGGCTGATCTTTGCACTGTGACCTTGAATGTAGTCAACAAACACCAAGAATCCTTTCGCCTCTGAAAAAAAAATGCTTTCAGTTTGGATATAAATATGGATGTTATCATGTTTTGCATGAAGACTGCATGAACTGATACCGAGAAGAAGGAAGAATGGTGGACATTGTGTTGAAGGTCGATTCCTAGAAAATGCAAGAGATGCATATAACATCCTCCCCCCTCTTGAGTAGAAAACCATAGAGGCACGAACGTTTAAGCCACTGGGGATCCTGTGAGAGACGGGAGATGAGAGTAGCAGAGTAAGTGGTTCTGATGGGATTGGATGAATGGAGGGAGGTGAAAAGGTGTGCAGATAAGAGAACGGAGAGCAAGAAAAACAAGAACGGAGCAGGAGAATGAAAATATAATTGACAACAGCAAAATAGAGTCATGGACAGAGCGTTTTCGGCAAGTAAAGAGGAGTCTTTGCAAAGCCCGCTCAGTGTGAGTGCACTTTATATCCCACGTGCACATTTTCTGCATGAACACATCCCTTACTTTCTGTAGTGGAAATGCTGCATGTCAAGAATAACTAAATTTAGTGCCTAAAAATGAAAATAGAAGCTTTTATGTCATGATGAGATTCCCTGGTGTAACTACTTCATCCGCAGGATATGGGATTCCTTCAGATATTGAAGGCAACAGTGACTGATTCACAGTCCTGGTTCACTGTGGTAAAAGCCACTGTGATTTTTTTTTTTTTTTATGTTCTAATGTAATGATTGCGGTGTCACTGCTGCATGTAGAGGTCAGTGGTGGTCTCGTAGAGAGGACCTCTGTCTAAATGAATCAATAAGAGCACTGTGGAGGGGACACTGAACTGTTGCCCTCCCAGGCCCCGCCCCCCCGTTCATCTTTCTGGGACTAGAAATGAGATTCATACTGCTCAGTTCTGCAGAAGATGATTTACATACAAAAGCAATTTTGAAAGAAATTGCATTTGCTACATTTATGTGGTTTTTGTAGAAATCATTGTTGTGGCGTGAAGTATTTTTAAAATCATGACACCAGACACGGCAATCATGCCTCAAGTGTGTAACTGTGTGCTTCCCCCTTGATTTGGACACTTCTCCTATTTAAAAGCGCCAGCAAAATGCATGTCTGCGAAGCAAGCGCGACGTCCATTCTGCGCATTGGTTGGGTGCGTGTGTGGCAGGAGCAGGAAAGTAAATACAGGAAGGACAACTAACTTGTGTTCTGAACTAGTGCACATCTGCTACTTTATTCTGCTATGGAAGCTGCCACAGTTTGTGTTCTCTTCTGCATACCAGAATGCAAAACATACATGAACTGTTTAGCTCAAACCTTTGAAATTCAACTGGTTGCTAGGTCGGATGTTTTCACCTGTTTTGGTTCATACCCACCATTGTTACTGTGTTCCCTCTCGCACAAATGAATTGTACCGCGAAGGACAAGGTGAAAACAATCTCGTGAGAACCTTAAATTTTGACTTGGGAGCTTTGTGAAGCTACGCTAAAAAAATATTTCTACATAACAACGTCAAGGAGCTATTTTTTGTGTGAAAAAGTTCCATTGAAGCTTGAACCAAACAACAGGTTGACCCAAAGCTGGCAACTAGCCGGTGATCACAGCGGAGCACTTAGCAGCTAGCGAGCCAGACATTTAACTAAGATGTTGAGATAAAGGCAGAGCCAACAGAAGAGTGATTAGATTTTAAAATTTCAGAAGAATATTAATCCGCTGGATATGTTGAAAAGCAACTTTATGACGTGAAAATTTGTTGAGTCCATAGCTTGCGCTGCTCACCTTTACAGAATTAAACTATTGCGTAACCTCAACAATTTTGTACTCGGCAGAGGAACAAATATTGAATGGCACTGAGTGTTTAAAGAACTGTCTGTTGACACTGTCACGTCTCACAAATATGTTGGTTTACAGCTTTTTTGAATTTGGCGATGAAGGATCCTCGAGTACACAGTAGAGAGAGGAAAGAAATGTGAAAAATGAAAACAAAAGACCTCTGTCAGATTGCGGTCACACGGCACGCATCCTCAAGAAAGCCATGCTTAAAAACCCATGACTCCCAGTCTGCAAACAGATTATTATTAGTGCTCCTTGTGTCAGTATCAGTGTGGGAGCGGGTCCAGAGGTCGCCCAT
Source organism: Dactylopterus volitans (assembly GCA_901007715.1). Classification (NCBI taxonomy): domain Eukaryota; kingdom Metazoa; phylum Chordata; class Actinopteri; order Syngnathiformes; family Dactylopteridae; genus Dactylopterus; species Dactylopterus volitans. The sequence continues at coordinate 44,458 of CAAKHG010030079.1, forward strand.
GTCAGGCAGCCTGAGGCTCATTCTGTCGCTCTTTGTCAGTGTTACCAGCGTTCACAGCTCCACCAGCATCCTCCCTGGGCTTCTTGGAGCATCTGTGCTCTGCCCCCAGAGCTCAGGAAGCTAGTGACAGCCCAAGTCGAGCCCTCCTTAATCAAGCAAATGTGACTAATTTTAAGAGCAGGAATTTTTTTTATAGTGATGTTATGATGGACAAGATTAGCTTTTCATTATTTGGTTTCCTCGGTGAACGGACCCCGTTGCAATTACACCCCGTGTGCCACACTCATCCATCTCTATGTTCGAAAAACATAATCTACCTCAGGTAATCATCTTCCTCATTGGACTAATTGGCCTTAATGAGCTAAAATCACATTATTCTCCCCCAGCTTTTCCTTTCATGTAAGATGTGTCATTTTTCAAGCCTTCATGTCTCGGTGGAAAAACCCCGGGCAGATGAAGAGCATGTCATTGATTGGTTATGATAAGCAGGACTGATTAGCATGTCGGCCTTTGATATACAGTTAGTGCTCCTTTGGGAGTTACCACTGGTCATAAACTAGCGAGTATGTTTCAACCGCCGCTCCCACCAGCTGACCCTCTGAAACCTCTGACCTCACAGAACCCCTTGACCGGTCGGAGAAGCATCGCATGTCGGCAGCGCAACAGCGAGGACGTTTCTCGACAATCCTCCAGCTGGATTCGACTCTGTCTGGGCCGTCGCACAAATGGGAAATTTTTAATTAACTTTCTGATTATTCTCATTTGTCCTGTGTGGCTTTGCAGCGCGCAGCTCGCGGGCAATGAATCTCGGCGGATTTGGAAGGCGATGATTTACGGCAGCTTTCACCTCAGAATCCCTGCCACGGGAGGAGATGCTGGAAAAACAATGGCGGCTTGTTCTAACATCCTAAATGTTTGTCATGTGATGCAGCGCTTCAACCATAATTGAGTTACATCGCTTAAGTTATTTACCAGTCAAAAATGACATACCGTTACTGTTAACTTTTAAAATATGATTAGCTGTTTTCCCTCTTTATAGTTCTGTACTCAGAATCAGAATACTTTATTGATTCCCAAGGGGAAAAATACTTTTGGTACAAATGCTCGATGCAGGAGTATAAGCATAAAGATAGGTAAGAGAGGTAGTTAAAAAGAGGTAATAAAATTATCCGGCAAGCAAATATCATACTTAGGCTGGACCAAGTATGATCTTCATTATCATGTGCTAAAAAAATAGGGCTAAACACTCCCCTCAATAATAAAAATTCAAATGTCCTGTCCTGGATCGCTGAAAGTCCTAAACCTGAAATGATCAATCCACAATCAAATAAAACAGAGTAATTACGACAAATTGCAGAGAGGGTGGGATTATTGCGTGATAAATGAGTAGCAGGTTAATTTTCCGTAGACTGATAGTTAATTAATCAATTGATTCAGCTTTAATTAGTGGCAGCCCTGGAATGCAGATTTGAATCTATAGTAAGCAAGTGCTTGACTTCAGCCACAAGGTGTGAAACAGATCCTTGGCAACAGTCCGCTCTCACCAAGGTTTATATTTGTGTTTTTTTTAACATGTGAAAAGAACAGCAGAGCAAACACACTCTTCCCAGCAAGGGTCGGCGCAGACACGCAGCGAGCAGATGGATTGACGGTTAGGGGGTAACTGAGGAAAAAAAAAAAATCGAGGAGAATGACAGAGGAGGAGGAGGAGAAGGAGAAGGAGGGGTGGACAGAGATAGAGAGGCAGAACCGCTGAAATAGCACTGGGAGCCTGCGAGAATCAGTGTGCAGGACTCACATGGACGGGCTGTGATAGATGGGGAGATAGACAGAGCTCGCATGGTGGCGGCATCACCTGAGAGGCAGCAGCCTCATTAGCATGAGGAGGAGAGTCTGTCGCAGGCAGCCTCGCCAGGACGCGTGTACATAAACTGCTGGCCGCGCCGCTCGCGGAGCAGCACCGGGAGGCTACGGAGGAGGAGGAGGAGGAGGACGTTACACGGAGGCGGGAGGCAGGAGCTGAGAAAAGAGGATGGGAAGCGTCGCCGCCACCTGACTCAGACTGGGAGTCAGCACCTGCAGCTGCAGTCTGAGCGCCTCGGCTATCAAGGGCAGACGGGGGAGAGAGCTGCTGAGATTATGCGTGGGGCAGAGAGCTCCTGTGGATTCCCCATCTTCGGCAGCCGCAGCAGGAGGAGCGCGAGCTGTGGCTCTACAGACAGCAGCGGCGGCAGCAGCAGCAGCAGCGGCGGCGCTAGCTGGAGCTGCAGCACCACAAGGAGCCCCAACTTCAAACCTGTTTATTCACCCAGAGATGAAAGAAAGTAGTATCTGCAGCCAAGGTGTAAAAAGAATCAGCCGTCCATGTAGCCGCGGCGTTGAATGTACCTGTAGCCAGAGCAGCGGCGGTAGCTGCAGTGCCTGTGTAAAGGTGATCACAGCAGTGCAGTTAGGTGTAGTTGTAGCAGTAGTAAGGGGGGGCAGTGGCTCAGGACACTGAATGACCAGTGTGGCTGATGAAGGCCACCTGGATCCGCTTGCTGAAACGAGCCAAGGGAGGTCGCGTCAAGAGCTCCGACGCCTGTGTAAGCAGATTTTGAGTTGAAAGTTGTTTTTGTGTGCATGTAAATGGTTGTGTGTGTGTGTGTGTGTGTGTGTGTGCACGTCTCTAGACTGCATCCATCAGGGGTGGGCAGTCGTCGTGTTTTGTCTAGTGATGATAAGGAACTATAAGTGTATTCAGTTATCGTTCTCAGATTCTTGGCCGAGCTCACCTCCCTCCCCGCCTCACCGTTAGCTGTGAAATAATGTTCTAATCATAGCGGACTGGGCGTGATCCCCCTGTGCTTTTGCGGGTTAAATGCAGCTCATAAAACCCGGGGCAATGTTCAAAAAGTTGCCTATTTTTGACTTTTTTTTTTTTTTTTTTTTATCTCCGCAAGTGCTGCACATCCAAAGTCGGAACCAAGCATCTGAAGACTCGACACAGTTTGGATGCTTGTTGATTCTTTAAAAGCCAGAGGGAGAGGAATGTAAACAAGGATGTGATGACAGCAAAAGCATGGCCAGTGAATGAGCTCGGTTTCAGATGAGCTATTCTTATCAGGTTCAGGGTTGAAAGGCGCGCAGGCGATTGAAAAGCAGCAGGGTTTTCGTGTTGAATAACCTTGCTGTTTCTATGGTAACCACAGTTGTGTCATCCCTATACATAAGTCAGGTAATGTAAGTGGAGAGGAGGGGAGACGTATGATCCTCCTTTGTATGTATGTGATGGTTGGCTAATTCTAATCAGCAGGCGAGTGAGGGAGGCTATTTTTAACTCAGACAGCAGAGTGTAATGGTGCAGTGAGATGAATGAAAGCTCTCGGGTGGGTGTTGTAGTCGCATGCTGGTAAAGATAAACCTCACATTCCCTTCACTAAGTTAAAAAATCTTTTGATCGCAGAGCCCGATTTATGCCTCTATGATACCTAACGTGCGGCACAAATGTCGGCGTTCAAACTTTTCTTCGCGTCTTTTTCATCGGCATCCCGCTTTATTTTCATTGGCATCAGCTGTGCGAAATCAAAGCTGTGCAATTATTCAGTCCAAATGATTTAACGCTCACATCGTTTGTTCTAAGCACGCTTTTTCTGTGCTATGAAAATACATTTTAAAGACATTGTTTAAAGACACTCTTGTAATTTTGATGTTATGATGATGATTATTAGTGGAACTGCCCGCTAAAAGGGCATTCCTTTGATCTGAGCTGAACACTCAAGCATGTGTGGGTGTGTTAAAACAATAAGTTTCACGTTCGTCCTTCAACTCTTAAAGAAGCATTTCTTTGATAAAGGCAGTGGAGAGAAAACGAGACCGTCTTTTGCCCTCCGAATGCCTCTCCATGGATAACGGGGGTCTAAATGGTGAATCCAAATGCTTGACTTTTAGCGCTGTGTGCTGATGAGGGTGATGTTTGCGTGTTCGCAGGGTTCGGCCGACTCCTACACCAGCCGTCCATCAGACTCCGATGTGTCCCTTGAGGAGGATAAGGAGGCAGTGCGCAGAGAGGCAGAGCGACAGGCTCAGGCACAGCTCGACAAGGCCAAGGTACAGTATCCTGCTTCCAACAGATATGAGCTCGCTTCGTCCAGTCACTGTCTACGATAACGTGGGAGTCAAACAATCAGTTTGAATCAAGGAAGAGGGAGCTTGAATTCAGAGGACAGGTTCTGGCGATCAACCTGTGCCTTCGCTTGCTCTTCTGCCTTTATGTTTGACGTGATCTGAAGGCCCGGAGAGCGAGAGTATTTTTGGAGGGAGAACTTCACGAGTCAGGGGATGCACCACTCTCAGCCTGTGCGCCTCTGAAGCTCGTTCCCCCCCCCCCAAGTCTTGAAAAAAAACAAACTGTGATGTCGACAAAGTTTTACAAATCGGCGGCAGGGAGTTGGAAAGGCAGTTCTCCAGACAAGAGGAATCGCCAGCAGGTGCAGATGTTATCGCGGCACTCATTAAATGGCGGCTATCAGTTGTTATCAGGAGGAAGTATGACCTTAATCTACCTTCTGAAATTCCGCATATTTTTGTTCAAGTGACAGATGCCCTTTGGCAGCTGTAGTAAGTAGGATCGGAGAGAAATAGGAAATCAGGTGTCTACATACAGTCTATCGTGAGAAAGCCCAGAAGGTTGTGGTGATGGAAAGCCCAACAAAACATTGGTAATTGCAAGAAAAGAAAGTCTTAACAATCCCAAACTCGATATTGTATGCTAATGTTAACACCTGAAGCAGCATTTCAAACAAGGAAACAGGAAGGGGGAGGGGGGGTAACAAAGGGAGGAAACTGATTGGAACTGACAGCGTACACCAGCGGTATATGTCAGGGAGGGAGAGACCAAGCCCTTCATTGTAGTAGCAGCTGAAACAGTCCACTGTAAAAGAGCTCGGGCGTGATGGGGAGCTGGCGGTTCCATCCGCTGGAAGGTGTGGTTGTCTCGGTCCGAAGCGTCGCAGTGGGAGTGATAACAACATGATAACAGCCTTTTAATGGACTGATGCCATCTGAGGCAGGCGCAGTCGAGCAAAAAGATGCTGCGGCATTGTGTTTTTCATTTGTCTCTTTATGAAATTGCAACAGTTTGCTTGGCGGCCACTAGATCTATGGCTGTTAACTGTGTGAGTTCAGTTCTGTAAGAGGAAGGTGCCACCGATATTTTTCAGTGAAACCTGAGCTATTTGAAAATGACCGCTGCTGTGAAGACGAGATGTTATCAAATGTTATGTAGCATCCAAAGCTTGAATTAATCATTTCCTTTCACTAACAAAAAAGCAGTCTGAAACAGTTGCAGAAATACTGATCAAAGTATCAATTAGGGATCAAATGTGTTCTGCTTAATGTTAGGTTTAAATTTAAGAGGGCTACATGTGTTTTGCCAATGAGGATAGAAGTATAGTTAAGTGCAAACCTGGGTGTTTGTTTATACACATCCAAAAACAAACGATGGTAGGCTGTACATAACTGGTACATGATACTGCATACTGTTTGCACATGAAAGTAGCTTAATTTTATTTAGTCCGTTATATCATATTGCTCTTAAGAGAAGCGTTTTTATTTTTGCCACCCACAGCTTGTATTTCTCGGACCTTGTAATGATAATCTGAAATCATTTGTCCCTTTTCATTCGATCCGTTCAGTGCAACATATTTTGTATGGGATATCACACCTCTGCATGGGCTGATATCCCAAACTATATGTGTTGTGCCTTGTCCCTCCCTTTCTGGGAGCAGGAGTTATAGTAATAACTATTTGTTGCCGTACCAAATGTTGGGGTAACATCAGTGCACGTTGCTGCATTACTAGCAAAGTGACGGGGACGGGAAATTTGGCACCTTACAGTTCAGTTCTACCCGGATTCAGAGCTCTACAATGCGATTATAGAACCATTCCCAATGCATCTTGGGACATCAAAAATTTGGGAATTCTATATGTAATTCATTTTCAGTGAGCATTGGACTACTTGCTACTTTCACTTTTTAACTCTTGGCGTATTTGGAATCAACCAAAATGAAAACAAAGTGGTGGAGTTCCCCTCCCTTATCTTTTGTTGTGAGATGTGTCAAGTGGGAGGTTATACTTGCCAACATATTTCCCATCATTGCAAAAACAAGCAGCAAAGCAAACAAAAGTATTCCTGCAGCAGCGTCCTTGTAGTAAATAAACGTAGACTTCAGCCAAACAGATGCCGCGAGCACACACAGCAGTTGTGATTCACCTCAACACATCACACTAACATTCACTCACCTTCTCGCAGTCTCAGGGGTAAATATACAGTCTGAGTACACCCGCGAGTAAACCCTGGAGGTTCACCGGGGCAGCGCGCTCGCCGCCGCGGCCCACAGGCAGCAGCTGCGTTCGGTCACTGTCACAGGCGGTCACAGGGTGGCTCCCGCTCAGGTCCTTTTCCCACTCCAGCATCATAAATAACCAGATTGCTTCCAAAAGATAGCTTTAAACCTGGTTGGTGTAACAGCCGTTCACACATGTAGCCCAGTTTGGAACATCAACACAAAGCACATATTTTTTACGTGTGTAAAACAAACCTAAGGGGCATGATGTATGCACGTTGCATATTGCGCATGCATGTGAATGCGACGAAGTTGCTCCGGGCGATCATGAGAATGAAAGTCAAGTTTGAAAGAATCGTTCGAAAGCGAAGCGCGATAAAATCAAGGAGTTTTTCCTCCTTCCGTACAAGGTGACTGAGAAAAAGCAGGATATTAGAGCTGATTACAGTTGGACTCTCTGAGGAAGGAAGGGATGTTCTGGGCTGCTGATGTGAGAGGTTAGGGGGCCTCTGAGGGCTCAGCGCCACTGTTTTTCAGAGCCAAGCCTCGTCTGCTGTGCTCTGAGCCACAATTAGCAGCACACAAACAAACACGCACACACACACACACACACACAGGGCGCAGCAGACTTGCCTTTGCGCGACAGGAATTGCAATCATAGCCCCCTTCCACAAAATCACAGAAACTGCTGGCTGTGTTAAGATTTATGCCTTTGATCTCTTGACATAATTCTGCTATCGTCTGCTCTCTCCCACATTACCGAGAGCTCATTTGGTAGTTCACTACGTTCTGTTTCTGCACATTAATTCAAGCAGAAAGTGAAAAAGTTTGTTTATTATCTTTTTATTGCCTATAACGACCAGATCCGTTATTAGCTTTTGGCTATCCATTCATTCTAGCAGTTTTTTTTTTCCTCCCCCCCTCCTGCGCTGCGTCTCAGCGAAGCTCAGCTGGCAAAGACAGATCATTCCCACAAATCTGTTGTTATTTTCCACAGTCACCCTCTCTGACTCCCTAATTAAAAAGATAAGTTGGCTTTATTGATAACCTCGCATAGAGCAAACCCGCTGGCGTTTTATATGACAGATTAGTAGTAAAAAAAAAAAAAAAAAAGCCTCTCAGTGATTTGGACACCTGAGGTCAGGAAGTGCAGACTTTATGGGCAGTAATTCACAACGACTTCATATATCGGTAAACGGTGAGAAGATACAGTACTTGAAGCCTGTGATTTATAAAAACAAAAAAAATGGTAACATCTGCCTATTTTCCTCACAGGTCTTTACATACAGACACTTGCTCTGCATAACCTTAAATGGTCACTTGTGTCTGAATAGCACTCATCCTGTAAATAGGTTGCATGGAGGGCTGGTGGAGTTATCCCGATGTTTGGCGATGACACATTTGTTAGTGGAAAAGGGCTTTGCAAACAGTGTGAGTGGTGCTTGAGGGTGATGATTGTGTCTGACAGCGAGGAATTAACTGTATGGTGCTGGAGTGTAAAAGTCAGGATGTCTCAACCCCTGCTGGGTGATATTTCTTCAGCGAGATGGATGATTCACTTTTTTTTTTTTCTTTTTGTCCACATGAAAAAACACAGCAGTGGCAGTCCAGACTTTCTTTCTTTTTTTTTTAGCTTCTGACAGAGAACTTAATGTTGTATAGTATATTATAACCTTAATGTGTTCATCTTTTTAAAGCGGCATGTCGCATGCTTGTTTGCCAGTGTTCATTCAGGAAAGAGCCAATTTTACATGAGCCCTTACGTCCAGACTGGTCTCATGGTAATCTCTTTCAAATCTGAGGCAGAATGTTGCGGTTAGAGGATAAAATAAATACATTTTTCATGGCCATTAGCAATGCATTAGCAACAATCAACAAAGGTCAACACAAAACAACAAATAATAAATTACTTTGACAAATGCCCTCGTGCACTTAGACAAATGTGCCTCTGAGCAAGGCACCTAACCCTACAAACGCTACCTGGACGCTGTAGCAGCCCACAGCTCCAGTGTGTGTGCTAGCTAGACATGTGGTGTGTGTTCACTATGCATGAGTCAAATGCAGAGATGCAATTTCCCAATTTCCTGGGGAGCTAATAAGGGATGAAAGAATAAATAAAAAAATACGTAGCAAATGTAAAATATTGCACAAGCCCTGAGAGTGAAAACTCAAAAATGCGCTTGAAAGCATGCGACCAAAGACGGTTTTGTCGCGTCGTTTTGATCAGATCATGGCTGCGGAGTCGGAATGAAGCATTGAATTGTGCGACTACGCGAGCGAACATTATCTTGTGGATGAAGAAACCAGAAATCAATCAAGTGTAAAAAAAAAAAAAAAAAAAAAAAAGAGGGAAAAAAAAAA
>CAAKHG010030079.1:54748-68031 GCA_901007715.1 Dactylopterus volitans
GAAGCCGAATCATCACAGCAAAAGGGATAAAGATCTGAACAGGTGGTCAAGTGCAGGGAGGCACAATAGAACACAATGCAAATACAACAGCAGTCAATATGGCATCCATAATGAGGGCCCGTGTTATGTAACAGGCACCAGAGGTGTATGGGCCCGGGTCAGGAGATGATACTGTTTAGCAGTGTCAAAGTGCCATTACGCACGGATCCGGCAGTCACCTGTGATACAAGGTGGCATGTTAGACCGCGTGTCTGCTGATCTGTAAAATGGCATTAAGGTTATGGAAAGTTTGATCTTGCATCTGCCCATGATGGATGAAGGCGAGCGGAGCAGCTGGGAGGGAGGAAGGACGCAGCAGTCCATGAAAGAACGGAGAGAGAGCGCGCATGCACGCACGCACACACACACACACACACACACACACACACACACACACACACACACACACACACACACACACACACACACACATACATACATGCTTGTACTAATGGACCTCATACCTTCACACAGCCATGTGACTCAAACCATGCAAACGCCAAGGACACTCTGTTCTCCACGGCCCTGGCACGGCACACGCTGGATTGGATGATCTCCTCAATGAAGATGTCACGAGCCCACACACACACACACACACACACACACACACACACATACACACATCCCATTTGCAGCCATCAGTCCATGGAATATTTACATTACCGTCTGCATGAGGAAAATTATTCCAGGAGGATTTCGCTGATGTGTAATTTCCATAATCCCTCATAGTTCATCATAGTCACTTCACACCTGTTGTATTTCAATAAGGCATTAATGGACAGTGAAAGCCATGATGAAGGACGTCATCATCATCTCTAAAGTCCCTCCTGGGGCCCACTGATGATTTACTCTCGTGGTCCTGATCCCCACCGAGCAATGCTGCCATCTCTGAAGACCTGACATGCAGATCTAAACAAATGGAATCACTTCCTGTTCACTTCCTTTTTTATTGAAGGTTGAAGGTGAACGGGAATGTACTCCGTGAATTATATTGCATCCTTAATCCATAGATTCTTTAAATCTGCCTTAACTGTTACCTTTTTCGGCAGTTTAAGTGCAGCAGAAACGACACCGTTCAAGGAAAGCAGTTAAACACGCTATCAAACGGTTGCATATTTACACATCTGGAAGATATGGAACAACTTTAGCATCTGTCTGCTTGGGTTCCAAACAGCACCTGAGGGATCTATGTCGCCCCTTGTGTTTATCAGCCACAGCAACTTGGTCTGTCTCCTATCAGGTTTAGAGGTAAACTTTTGCATAACAATAAAGGTCACAGAGAGCTGACGAGAGCTGAGTTGAGTGATACTTTTCCGTGGGTTCATGACTACAAACAGCAGCTCTCATATACAAGTCATGTAATCTGGTGTTAATGTAAAAAAAAATATTGATCGTAGTAGCTTTAGCTTTAGCTCTATAGTCCCCTTTTTTGCTCATTGTTCCCAGCTCCAAGAGTTTAGAGTTTGAATGAAACGGAATATCAAACCGTAAATTAATGCTCATTTGGCTCCATGCCATCGGGATGTTCAAATAGTCAAATGTTGGGTTTCGAAGTTATAATATGTTCCAGAGTGCTGTGCCGCTTTTCTTCAACACCCTACCACAAAAAACATGAGACTATAGGGCACTTTCAAATTTTCAGAATCCGTGTGTAGTCCAACAAAAGCGTGAAATTTCTAATCTGCTGGGTTCATCTTGGCTTCCTGCCGACACGTACTCATCCTGCCAGACTAGTTCCAATTCATGTGCAGGTAAGTTTGGTATATATGTCGGTGTTAGAAGATTTTTTTTTTTTTTTTTAAACCATGCCCTTCTGCATTTGCCGTGGCTTGCAGTTGACCCCTGTCATGCTTGTCACCCGGTCAACAACAAAGCCAACGTTCGTGTTCATGTTTCCAGCTGTCGCCTCCATCTCCACCAGCCAGGCTCCAAGATTATGTCCAAAAGCGTTTTATGTAATTGTGAAAGCGACGTGGGTATATTCTGTGCGGTATATTCTTGCAAAACTATCCCAGAATCCTGGAATAGCAACATGTGGTTCTTCCAAGGCATTTTTTTTTCATGATGTGACCTTATTAAATTTTAGTAAAATCCCCTCGTGTCGAAAAATGTAATGGGTCTCTACAGACGGACCAGATTTTCTCTTGCTTTTGTGCGGGGATATCTGTGCCTGTGGAGACGGAGAGTTTGCTGTTATACATGTGGGCAGTCAACAGAGTTATGTAGTTTTATGAGCCTGTGGAAGAACAGGAAACATATAATTAGCTCAATTCATAATCTCAATGGACTTCACCGTCTGACAGGACGCCGGCCACGATCCGATCAGGAGGCCGCTATCGATTCAGCCGCCGCCAAGACGGCTCTGATTTATCACGTCATTTCAGCGAGGGCTTTTTGCAGCCCGCCTAGCCGCTGTCGGCCGAGGTTGGCGATCGCTGCAGACGCCGACATGTCCTGTCATCTCAATTCAAGATTTTTAGCGTGCAACAGGGACAGTTAAGCAGGGAAACCATTCATGGAAGAGATACTAAGTCAGGTTGACTTATGGCCCGTTTGCGTCCTCCACACAGCCACGTTGTAACACGCGCGCAAAGAAAACATCTCACCGATGAGATCACGCAAAAGATCAACATTTAAAGCACCTTACATCCCTGACGCCAAAACCAATAGGGGTAGAAGCTCACCAGACAGTTGATGTGTACACCTTTTAATATAAGAAACAAGAAAACGAACTTTCTTAGCAAGAGTCAGAATCTGGACCTAACAGTATATTTTTAGTTCCAACACTCGCGCTTGTCTCTTGAGGTACAAATCAGTGTTACTAGAAAAGCCAGACTGACACTGGCTCATTCAGATTCCTACAGACTGCACTTCTACTCTTGGAAGGACTGGTCATGTTCCTATTTTGGGGTTTAATTTATGCTTTTCGTTTTCTTCCCCTTCCATTCAGGGTACAACTGCTATTTAACAGTCATTTGCATCTTATTTAAGTTGACATTTGACTCCATTCCCCCGATTCTTTGTTCCTGCTTGCAGACCAAACCAGTTGCATTTGCTGTCCGCACAAATGTCAACTACAGCCCGAGTCACGATGACGACGTCCCCGTTCCAGGCATGGCCATCTCCTTTGAGGCGAAAGATTTCCTCCACGTCAAAGAGGTGAGCGGCGCCTTTTCGGTGGTACTGGGGGATCAACGGCGGCGACGCCGAGAGGTTTGGCGAGGATGACAAGGTGCTGAAGGTGACATATGGCCGTCTCGAATAACTTTATGTAGAAATACAACAATGACTGGTGGATAGGGCGCCTGGTGAAGGAGGGCTGTGAAATCGGTTTCATCCCCAGTCCGGTGAAGATTGAGAACATTCGAATCCTCCAAGAGCAGAGAGCCAAACAGGGCAAGTTCCACTCCAGGTAAAACAAAATAAGAAAAAAAAAAGTCATCCTCAACAAAGTCTGTTCTCTTGGCAATTAGATTGTCTCAAATTGATATGTCAAGGGCCTCTTTGATAAAGTCTTGTGATCTCTATTTCGTTTCAGTAAATTGGGAGCAAACTCATCTTCTAGTTTAGGTGAAGTGGTTCCTAACTCACGGAAATCTACTCCCCCTTCGTCTGGTAAGTAGCATGATAGGCAAATGACAACTCCGGCTTTGTTTTCGATACATTTCATGATCTTTTAAAATTGCATTAAACCACTTAATTCAACTTGAAGGTAAGCGTGTTTACTCTATTTTGTATAACCCCCTTTGCAGTAAAGTTGACATTTTCCTCCCAGTTAAAATGTTCCAATTGGCATAACCCAACTTTTACATGTCTCATCTGCTCTCTGTGTGAAGTAGCCTTCATTCTCTGCTACCGTCAGCGTGAAATGTGGCCGCTACCTGTGTCCACGTGTGTGTGATGGTGCTCTCGTCTGTCTGTGTGCGTAGCCATTGACATAGACGCCACAGGCTTAGATCCCGAGGACAATGAGCTTCCAGTCAACCTGCGCTCCCCTAAAGCCAGTCCAAACACTGTCATGTCACCCCTAGCAAAAGAGAAACGAATGCCCTTCTTTAAGAAGGTAAACTCCATTCCGTCCCTCCCTCTTCGTCTTGTATGTCCGTCCGCACGGCTCTGACTCAATGCCTCTGGCTGCCCGGCGTCACTCAGCGCCACGCCTGTTTTTGTCCACCACCACTGTCCCTGTCCCCTCGGCGTGCACCCGGCCGTCAGCATGCATGCACTCTTAACCTTTCTCTTTCTCCTCTTCCGTCTCACCACAGCTAAGCAGAAGCAGAAGTCGGTAAGTCGTGGCTTCCCGCACAACACCGGCTCGCAAGTGGGGGGGGGTCACCGTGGTAGCGCGCCGCGCTCGTACCCGTGTGACTCCTCTGCAAGAGCGTCACCCCCTGCGCTGACCTCTCACCGCTCTCGCCGCTGCCGCAATTCCTCGCCGTTGTGTTTTGTGTTTGCGCGTGAACTTCGCGCGCGGCCTCGACTCAGCGGGAGCTCAGCGTGGACGCAGCTTTTGGTGGCGTGTTCGGCAATCTGCACGCCATGGTGTTTGCCCGTTTGACTTCACACACACACACACACACACACACACACGCAAAAAAAAGTGAAATAATAATCAACCGGAGTCAGTCGCAGCGATTTGTGTTAAGCCGCCGTGCACGACAAGAGAAATATCCTCACACATGTAAAACAGATAAGATTTCATCAGAGAAATCGACTGAAAAACAACAACAACAAAAAAGCTTAGACCGCCAACAACACAATATGATGGCGTTGTCACGGTACGGCCATATTTTTGCTGAAATTTAATTTCAGTAATTCTGAGTTATCGTTGCAAAACTGCACTGGCATTGGGTCGTCCAAGGTTGAACCACCAGAAGTATTTGATTAGAACCACATTTTCCATGAATACACTCATGCTAGTCAGCAGTAGCGTGCATCAGTTCCCACAAGGTCCCGAGGGAAGCCCAGTGACGGCAGCAAATGTCAGACAGAAAGAAAATGTTTAGATGTGGAGGGAAGAGGAAGAGGAGGCAACCCTTGGCAACATGAAAGTCTGCTGCAACGCTGCTCATCATGCAGCAGTACGAGGCCGAGACGTCCCTCAGCCATCCCTCAGCCGTCCCTCAGCCATCCCTCAGCCGTCCCTCAGCCATCCCTCAGCCGTCCCTCAGCCGTCTGCCTTTACTTTTACAAAAAGAAAAAGCAGTTTCAGTTTCTTTCACGCATCCTGGAAACATGACGCACCACCAGACGCCAGGCCTCAGGTTCACCTCTGCTCAGTCTGGGGAGAGAGTGCAACGTTAATATGGATTAAGTATGATCAGTATCTGCACGATAAAAGACTAGTGTGAACCTGATTCTTTCTTAAGAGGGAAGAAAATCCATATCAATCCCATGTTTCCGGTAAATATGCATCTACAGCTTGCAGCCGCACAGCTTAGCTTAGCTTAGCTTAGCATAAACATCGGATACAGCTAGTCTCTTTCTGAAGGTGAAACCCACTAATGGACATGCTACATTTAGTTTTATATTTTGTTCTTTTTAACTTGTGGAAAAATTACAGTGTAAGAAAATTAAACGTGCACAACTATTTCATGATTGCGTCTTTCAAATAATGAAAGTCACCTCCCAAGATCGAGACATTCCCTGGCACACGAACCCCCCCCCCCGTAACAGAACGATTTGGGGTCTCGTATGAATTAGATAAGCAAGACGAAGCGTGAGTTACCAGGTGCTGTGCTCGGGTCCCTGGTCTTTTCTGTGCGAAGCTAAGCCAGCAGATGCTAACAGACTCCACCAGAACCACTTCTCAGTAGCAGTCGTCCCAATTCCGACACTCCGATGGTTTGATTCAGAGGCTGTTACATAAACTGAGCTCCCACTTTGTCTCCACAGTAGTTTTTTCCTCCTCGTGTCTGACATCCGAGCTGTGATCGATCTACTTCCCCCCCTTTTTTTTTCTAACTAACCTTTTTTTTTTTTCTGTCGCAAAGTTTCCTTTTTTACTCAACGGCATCAGAACCACGAAATGAGAGAGTTTACCCCAGGACTGCGATCTGTCCTGGAACACTAGTACACCGTAACCCAGTTTAAAATGCTGACAGCATGATGACATTAGGTGACTGCCAAATTTACTATAAACTAGAGCCGGCGCTGCGTTTTGCCAGATAGACGTCTCAGTTCGTGGTTCGCAATGTTCCAGCGCTTTTTTAAACGGATCGAGCTCTCCGTTCCAACCACTCAAGTGATTTGCGGCCGCGCGCGTTTTGCCCCGACTGAACGAGCGCAACTGTTCTTCTCCTCTCCAAAGACGGAACACATTCCTCCGTACGATGTTGTGCCTTCCATGCGGCCCGTGGTTCTGGTTGGACCGTCACTGAAGGGCTACGAGGTGCGTCACGGTTACGACGCGTCAAACGCAACTCGCCGCCTTTACTATTCCTTCCAAGAGCATGCGTGTACCTCTCCAAGCGTTGTATCTTAAAGGCTTCTGGGTTTCCCGTCCGCAGGTGACAGACATGATGCAGAAAGCGCTATTTGACTTTTTGAAACACAGATTTGAGGGGAGGTAAGTTGCCTGTGACCTTTTTATTTTTTTATTTTTTTTTTTATTTATCTTTTTTTTTTCGGAATCAGTTCTCATCCCGCTCGCTTCCTCACTCCTCCCAGCCGCTTCGGCTCCTATAGGCTGGCATTCATCTGTCCCCCGAGGTTAGCTGAGGGAGTATGTAACAAGTTTATTTGGCCCGGAGATGTGTGCTGCTGCTTTAAATAGGTCCTCTTCATGTCCTTAATAGGCCATAGTGGACCCAGGAGCGGAGCGGGATTCTCCTTACTCAACGTTGAGTCCTCTTCTTGGGCGCGCTCCCATCCACCCGTCCGCAGAGGAGAGGCCGCGGAGTTACACAACGCGAAAGCTAATTTACGCCACAACTGTCTGGCACTCGTTTTTCAGTCATCCATCTTCAGTTAGAGAGATACTCGAATTAGAAACAATGCGTTTGATGGATTGCAGCGTGGGACAAACGCCCCGTTTGCTGGCTCGCTGATCTGAGAGCCGCTTTTAGATGATTTCAAACCTAAATCTTCTCATGTAAAAGTAAAGCAACGTTTCTATATGGAAGCGCTCTCGATGCAGGTTTATCTCTCGGACTCTCTATCACTTATCTTTAGGGTCTTTCGGTCTTCACAGCTTCTCCTGTGTTCGAGTGGGGGCTTGGTCTCAACATCTTTCATCAAATCACCTTCATGTTCCCCGGTTTACCAAGTATGTTTTCTTGTCCCTTGTGCCAGAATATCCATCACTCGCGTCACCGCGGACATCTCTCTTGCCAAACGCTCCGTCCTGAACAATCCCAGCAAGCATGCCATCATTGAACGCTCCAACACACGCTCGAACTTGGGTAAGTTTGTGCTTGAAATTACTGCAGTGCCTGAGAACATCTGGTGTTTTGATTCATAATGCTTTCAAGGAGACTTGCTTGTGTGGAGAAGGAAGGAAACGATTAAAGAAACTCTTTGACAGCAGTAATGATAACTCCCGGTGGCGCTGAGTGGCCTTGGCCGGTTTCTCCTGTTCAGAATGAAAGATGGAGCATAAATGATAACAACTTAAAGAACCGGCCTGATTTGACTGGAGCTGATTGGCCTGTGGACGTGATTAGAAGGCGGCCGTTTCCTGAGTCAAACGGAGGTGACAAAGTTCATCTTTGCTCCGGGTCGCCGTGGGTTTCAGCCGCCGGAGGCAGCAGAGGAAGGACTCGAAAGGCGAAGCATGCAAAGGAGGCAAACGCTAACCAATTTTTTTTCGTTCATGATGAAAGAGAGCAGCCGCGCTTGGCCTCACTTTTTACGCCGAAAACGTCGAACAGAGCTCCAAAGCAACCGCACCATTAAGGTCTGTTGCGTTGTCTAATTGGCACACCTCAAAAGACAAAAAAAAATCCTCTAATCAAGTCACATTGTCTTGAAGGTGAACAAATCCAAATCAGCATTGTTCAATATATCTCCTGAATCAAAAGGGGCGCCCGCTGGAACCCTCCAAGATGCGACGAAGGATTTCCGTAAAAAATTCTCCATCGGAAACGACCTGGAATCGTCTCACTCGTCCCGACGTTTTTTTTTTCCGCGGCAGCGCAGCAACGAGCGAGTCAGTCGCGGCTCTGAATGAGCCGTTAGGCCGGAATGTTTCCTTGCTATCAGCTGACCTCAGACTTCGCTGTGACTGGAAGTCATGGCGGCCGCGGTCCTCTCAGATCGGGGGCCGGGCCCCGCTGTGCCGCCTTTTGTTTTGCAGTCGCGTTGTCGTCCGGAGGAGCTGCGTGACGCAAGTCGCCACCCCTCTCAGGCTCGTTTCGGTCCCCGCGACTCCGAAGTCGTGATGTCGTTTGCATGTTTAAACACAACGTAAAGGTCTTCAATTCCCAACTGTTACGAAATGACGTAACATCATGGCAATGCCGTTTATTATAAATGTCACAGGATGGAAAAATGCATCCAGTCTTCTGAGAAATGGCTTGCTTATCTAACACCATATGTAGGCCCGCTGCAATGGAACAATTTGGAATTTTAGAGATTATACCACATGTTAGATAATAGCTCCAAAACCTTATGAGACCCAGTCACACAAAAGATTTTATATCTAACAAAAAAAGTTAATCAACTGGTTTCATTAGGGTTCTTTTTGTTGTCGTTGTGTGTTGACTGCAACGTGTAAAAACCATCAAAGGGAAAGTTTGAGTTGGGAAATGAAGCGTCTTTGCAAGAGTGAAGCCACAGCTGCAGACAGTTAGCCTAGCTGGAAACCAGGAATCACAGCTGAGATCATAATACCTTGATATTAATATCAGTATTTCTCCAGTGCTAGACATAAACCACAATGTGTAACGTTCATGCAAAATACAGAAAGGCAGCAGTGTGCGCATTAATCCTACAGTGCTTAAGCCAGGTGGAGAATAAGTGTAGGAAAAAAAAAAAAACAGTGTTGGGTTTGAGCCTCTGCACCGTATTAGATTATCCTGAGCCAGTCTAATAAGATTTAGGAGCTCTTCAAACTTGTTTGTGAGTTTAAACTGCAGTTTACTCGTAATAATCGAGTTAGAGAACCGCATTCTAGAAGTTAAATCGAGACAATCATGTTTTCACAGTGTAATCATATTAAAACGTCTGTGCTGACAAGCGCGCACACACACACGCACGCACACACACACTCGCCCACGCGCCCCTCACGCACACGCGTCCCCTCCTCTCCCACAGCTGAAGTCCAGAGCGAGATCGAGCGGATCTTCGAGTTGGCCCGGACGCTGCAGCTGGTGGTCCTGGACGCCGACACCATCAACCACCCGTCGCAGCTGGGAAAGACGTCCCTCGCTCCCATCATCGTCTACGTCAAGATCACCTCTCCCAAGGTGAGAAAAAATGAGCACATTTACGAGACGAGGACTGGAACTGGGCGACCGATAGAAAAACCAGACAAGGCAGAAGAGGCGGGAGATGCAGCATGGATTAGATTGCGTTGGGATAAAATAAACTTGAACCACCCTTCCTCTGGATTACTCCCTACTGCCATCTCCTGTTCTGCCAGCCCTAAATGGGAAACGGCAACGTTTTCACAAGATAACATACCAGCAAGGGCTGAGATCGCCCTACTTTAAAAGAACCCAGCGGAAGGTTTTCACAGGCTCGCCGGCACAAAAATGCGATTAATATGATTTTGCCAAACAAAAACCACAATGACCTCGCGCTGCCTTTTGTCCCGGTTTGCCATCAGGTGCTTCAGAGGCTCATCAAGTCCAGAGGAAAGTCTCAGGCCAAACACCTCAACGTCCAGATGGTGGCAGCGGACAAGCTGGCTCAGTGCCCGCCTGTGAGTCTCCACCGTGGGCCCGAAAGAAGAAAAAAAAATCTAGCCGTTGACTAGAATCCAGCGTTTAAAAATAACCGGGACTTCGGCTCTGGTTTTCAGCCGCATGCATATCTGAAATCTGATTTTTTGAAAGCTTTAATATTCCTGGCAGTTCTATTTCTGCTCCCCTGTAATCTGCTTAGTTATTATTGTAGAAAATGAAGCGAGCACCCCAGGCTGGGGAAATTGCAGGCTTAGTTTCATTCAAATAGCAGTCTGTATCCTCAGTGAATTACTGTTTAAGAATTTGGGGGGGTGTTTCCAACACTTTTTGTTTTGAATTCTTTTGCTGGATATTGAGAATCGTGTTTCCTTTTTCGAACAAAGACACTTTGGGTTTGCGGAGTTGTTTCACAACCGCGTCCTCTCGATCTCGTTTTTTTTTTTTCTCTCTCTCTCTCTGCCACTCTCAGGAGATGTTTGACATCATCTTAGACGAGAACCAGCTGGAGGACGCCTGTGAGCATATGGCCGATTACCTGGAGGCCTACTGGAAAAGCACTCACCCCACCAGCTGCAACCCTCCCAACCCGCTGCTCACTAAGCTGCCCACGGCCACCCTGCCCTCCAGCCCGACCCCGGCCCCCGGCGTGCAGGTACAACGGGCTGAAGGGACCGATGGGGAGATAAAACAGCGCAGTGCAGGAAGTGGTGAAGGCAGTGCTGGATAGGAAAAATACAGTATAAAGTATTACTGTTAAAAAGAGGCAGACAGAAGGGAGCTACCTGCTCTCTAAATACTGTTATGCAGGATAAGTGATGTAATTTATTTTTTTTTGGGGCTGATTTTGACTTTTTAATAGTAAGAAAAGAAGCATAACTATAGGTCCTTTCAGTCACTGTCACATATCTGTGTGCGTAAACGCTGCATAATCCCTCCGCTCTACCCTTTCTCCATCCACTGCCATCACAACGGGACATGTAAGACTGAAAATGAGGAGATCCCTGATATTGGTGAAGAGCTTGACATGTGATTTCTGGCGTGGTGAGTGTGAGGCTCCCGGGTTTAAACTGTCTGAGCCGGCGGAGTGCCAGATATCCATGAGGAGTCCGCCCTGGTCCTGGAGATGGAAGAAGAAAAAAAAAACACCTGTTTTCCTCCAGGATCACAGTTAACCTTCAATGGATGGCCGATAAATATTGAAGCAGTGTGTGTGTGTGTGTGCTCAAGTCAGAGATCAGATACCATGCTGCGACGTTCTCCGAGTGCATGTACACCACATGCACCAGAAGCAACAACAGTGAATAATATCAGTCTGCATGAAAGGTGTTTGTGTGTGTGTGTGTGTGTGTGTTTGCGGTGCATTTTCATGCTTTGTGTCATTTTACTGACTCGTGCATGTTACTGATCTCAGGGCAGCAGTGCAGAGCAGAAAGCAGATAAGGCGGTTGTGGAGAGGAAGGGCTCCAGAGAGGACCACCACCACCAGCAGCAGCAGCAGCAGCAGCAGCACCATCATCACCACCACCACCACCACCACCAGAGCCAGGACCACGCCGACGCCGACGCCGAGGCGGAGGCGGACGACAACGAGGAGGAGAGGCCCCTGAGGACAGAGTCATCCAGGAGAGCCCAGCACATCCACCACCGCTCGTCCTCCACCCGGACCGAGCACCACAACCACCATCACCACCACCACCACCACCACAGCGGTCGGGCCAGGGGCCTCTCCCGCCAGGAGACTTTGGACTCGGAGACCCCCGAGAGCCGAGAGAGCAAGGACTCGGCTTACATCGAGCCACGCACTCAGCTCCTCCACGAGGTGGAGGAGGATGATCTAGGGGAGGGGCACCCCCAGCAGCAGCAGCGCTACGAGCCACTGCCCCACCGGGACCACAACCACCATCACCACCACCACCACCACCGCAGCGGCGGCGGCGGGGCGGAGGAGGCCGGCCACGGCGCGGGCCACCACCGCTCCAAGGAGCGCGAGCAGGACCATAACGAGCGCAACAAGCAGCGCTCCCACCACCACCACCGGCCGGCGCGCGAACACCACCATCACTACTACGACCGGGACAGGGACAGGGACCGAGAGGGGGAGGTGGCTCCCAAAAAGAGGGGCGATGGCGGGGAATGGGCCAGAGACTCCTACATCCACCAGTGACGGACCAAAAACCCCTCCTGAGGCGCATTTAGACACTTAAAGACCGTTGTCTCCTCCCATTGTGCTGCTAAACCTTGAAACCACAGCATCCTATTTATGTACACTTCCTTTGTAAAGGCTGTTGCATCTTTTTTTTTTTTCCCCCCCATGGCAGGATTTTTATTACATAGATACAAATATGAATATATATGAGATATATATATATATATACGTATGTGTGTATCTATGCATAGACGTTGTTTATGTGTGGATATGCATGAATAATCTCAAAATATGCATATTTTAAACCTGTTTGATAAAGCATGACACAAAAGCAGAATTTTTTCTGTAACGAGCTGTGCTTTCTGTGACTAGCGTTTTTAATTGTTTTGGGTTTTTTTTTTTGCTTGCAACCACTTGAATAATTTGTTCCTTCAGACTACTGCTAGGGTCGACCGCGACTGGTCGACCGACCAGATAAGTTTAGTTTGATGCTGTATTTACAGAGGTTTTTTTTTTTTTTTTTGTTCGTTTGTTTTTTTTAAAGTTACAGTTCGACATTTTGTGGAGATGCGTTTCTCTTCTTTCTTACCAGATGAGAAGATGGATACCACACAAGAAGACACTTAGCTCAGCACAAACACTGGAAATAAGGGGGAACAAAAATCTGGCTCCCGTCACCTTTCGGTCCTCGCTGACGACCGCTTTACCGCTCCGTCTGTGTTCCTTTTATCTTCTCATTAAAAAAAAACAAAACAGATTTGTATAATGTAAAATAAGAGAACGTGATGGAGGATTTACTAAAAACCTTGCAGGGGCTTGAGAAGTTTCATTTTCGAGGCAGCGATAAAGAGAAACATGAACAGTAATGTGTGTGAATAAAACGTAGAGCAGAGCAGAGGACAGGAAAAAGACGTAGGACCTTCTCGCGTCTGAGAAGTTGCTCGTCTCCCCGTTTCCAGCGGGGTGTTTTTGTTTTTTTCTAAAAAAAAAATGTCTAAAAATCAAAAACATTTTAAAGAGATGATGAATATGATTTTGGACAGTTCTTAAAAGTTGACTGGATTGTGAACGCCACGTTACTTCGTAGAGTCGCATTAGAATGCGGTGTGGAGGAATTGTAGGCACATGGAAAGTCAGAGAAACATGAAGCTACTGTGAGAAACCACTCGCCAGCGCTCGCCGTCACTCAGTGTTTTTGTTTTGTCCCCCCCCCCCCCCCCCCCCCCCCCCCCCCCCCCCCCCCCCCCCCC
>CAAKHG010030084.1:22229-48652 GCA_901007715.1 Dactylopterus volitans
TGTGTGTGTGTGTGTGTGTGTGTGTGTGTGTGTGTGTGTGTGTGTGTGTGTGTGTGTGTGTGTGTGTGTGTGTGTGTGTGTGTGTGTGTGTGTGTGTGTGTGTGTGTGTGTGTGTGTGTGTGTGTGTGGACAAATCAAGAGCAAGAAGGAAATAAAATAGAAAGAGCAGAGCTGTTCCTGATTGTTAAAGTTTCAAGAAACAAGCCCCGAATTTGAAGAAAAAAAATGACCGGTGGAATTTGACCCGACAAGAAATCTCTAAGTGGCAGAAAAGTTGTGCTTCCAATTATCATTATGTTGTAAATATGGCAACGTAAATAACCATTGCACAATCTGCTAGCAATAGAATGATGACAACAGGCCGTTGCGAACGGTTCCCTACGGGTCTCGTTTTCATTATGACTTTTTTGTCTTCAGCCAGTGGCAGGAAAGCTCAATTTCCTGCATGTTCCTGAACACAACACTGAAGGTAGCGGCAGCCACAGCCAGGAAAGGACCCAACTGCAACATGGAGAACAGGACCAACCAGAAACACGTACTTCACAGTGATAAGTCGAAATGTTAACAATTGCCACTTTTAAATAACTTGATCTCAGCCTATAAATACAAGAGAAACTGGTAAATACAAGCCGCAACAAGCTTCTTTTTTACAAGACGAATGATCTAAACATTTGTCGTGTTTGAGTGTTTTATTTTTGTTTTTATGTGGACTCCGGGAGGAATAGTTGCTGCTTAGGTAATAACTGATGGGAATCCTTAATAAGATAAAACTAAACCAATCTAATATTTCTAAATGTAACATTTTAAAAATTGGCACACACATGCCCAAAGCAGCGTGACACTTATTTAGCTCAGATTTAGTTTCATTGCCTCCCCAGCTATTGTCATGAAAGCATATTTGCTCGCTTTCGCACATGATCACACAACAGCTTAATGTCCACGTTTGAAGCAAAGTTCAATATGCTGAGTATTCACTTTAATCTGTTGGCTTTTGGGCAGAGTCAGTGGGACGGGGGGCTGCTGTTGCTTTTTCCATTTAGGTAAGAAGCTGCAATCTAAAGGGATTCCCCAGTGAGAACAGACGGACCACCGAGGAGCGCTGCTTTCAATGGGGCTCTCAACTCCACGGCTGCCGGAGTCACTCAGTCATCATGGATCACACACACGCACGCGCGCGCACACACACACGCACACACACACACAGTTCAGCCTTCACGCTGCCTGAGACACTTTTGGGCCCTTTGAAGACAGGCCACTTTTTAAGTGCGTGTGACAGAGTTTTCCACGGTTAATCTAATCTGTGTGAAAATAAACACACAAAAGCATGCTCGCTCTTTCCTTCTCTCTGTCTCTCTCTCTCTCTCTCTCTCTGTCTCTCTCTGTCTCTCTCTCCTTCTCCGTGTGAAGACACTGACCCGTCCCATGAGCCGTCACTATCTGGCTGTGACAACAGCAGACGGAGGTCTTCCAGCAGACGCAGCCGTAGCTGAGGGAAAGTTGTCTAGCTCCACACCCCATCTGCACTGATTACTGTCATTAGTATACAGGGAGCATGAGGGACAAATTAAAGGGCATGTGCTTTTTTTTTTTTTTTTGCAGTTAGAAAAATTCACCCAAAACTATGATCCTAAGTCAAGTACGGGGAAACAAAGTGATTCTTTTTTGTTGTTGTTGTGTAATCTACAGATTTCCATTTCCCCAAAGTGTCGTGAAGTGACTCAAATGTCTAAACAACGTCGAAGTTCACCCCCAAGCCCCCCCCACCACCACCCACATGAGCATTCTGCTTCACTACTCAATGGAAATATTGTGGTAACAAACTACCCCCCACTCACACACACACTCACACACACACTCACACGCACTCACTGGCCACAAACTGGGAGAAAATAATGATAATTGCCTTGCGCCGGAAACCCAGACCCCGGCAACACGCAGACGGAGCTGGGCCACATTTTCACCACGAACTGCCAAAAGCGACAAACGTGACAACGTGTACGGTCGACGAGATAAGAGACGACCGACATCTGCGCTAAAACACCCTGCGAGTTCATCAGATGACAGGACGAGCGATGGCCCTCCATTGTACCGAGGCCTTAAAGAAAACCATTAAATGTGTGTGTGTGTATGTGTGTGTGTGTGGGGGGGGGGGTTGGCGGTGGGATTTCCAATCGAGCCTCGGTTGATATTCCAGAAGGAAAGATATACACATCTTTTTTTTTTTAAAAGCTGCAGTTTTATTAGAATGCTTTGATCTAACAAAGGTGCTTTGACTCCGGAGAGCGTGTCCAGACAGGACCGCGAGCCCCACGGGCTTTAAGTTTTTTTTCTTCTTCTTTCTTTTCTTTTCTTTTTTCTTTTTTTTTTTTTTTGAGGTGGCTTAGTGTCAAATGATCGTCTGCGTCTGTGAGGACCGGCGCTCGCCCGCGAGCCTCCGCGCAAACGCCGCCGGACCTCAGCGGGGCCGTGACGCGCCCGCGTCACGACGCGCCGCAGGCGTGAAACCCTTGTCCGGAGGTCTGGGCGATCCCGCTGGTCCGACGTGCCAAGCGAGCGGAAAATATGAAAAAACAGGCTGAAAACACGCAGAATGATCCTGCGTAAAGAATCAGAGACGCTGACCGCGAGTGAGGAAAAAGAAACAAGAGGCAAAGCAGCCCGCGGAGAGCTGAGGAGAGCGGCCGGGTGAGGTTTCATCAACGCTCGCTTACTCGACACATATTTTCTTGGTTTTTTTTTTCTTCTTTCTTTCCTTTTTTTTGTTTGTTTCGTTTTGCTTTACTGCCAAATCGCGAGAGTTGACTTAAAAAAAAAAACCGGGTGACATGAGCGCGGGATTAGGAAGCATGATACGTGTCTGTACGCCAGATGAGGCAGCGAGGAGCTTTTAACTTACTTGTAAGAGAAGGAGCGCGCAGAGAAGCGCTCTCGTGTCCTCCATCTCCAGGAATCCTCCTCGACGCGGTGCACACACACTCACACACACACACACACACGCACACAAACCAAACACCGGTGCGTCTGTAGCGCTTCTCTCAGTCCGCAGCCTTTCGAAAGAATAATCGGAGTCTGATGCCAACTTCCTGACCCCCCCCCCTCCAAAAACAAACAAATAAAAAAAAAATCCAAATGTGCCAACAAAAGACACCAATTTGTCACCAAACTTCTCGCTGCTCGGCCGGACCGCACAGTTCGCTCATAGTCCAATAATGGAATCGATCGCATTCAGAGGCAGAGGGCGTGATGAGCCGTCGTCCCTGCGCGTTCTTTAACGCGTTCCTGGCTGGAGGGTGGACACAAAGTTTCTTCTGTTCCGGCTGCCAGGAAGCATCGGCCGTCTGCTCTCCTGCGACTCCGCTGCAGCGGCAGATGAAGCAGCGAAAAGCGGCCGAGAGCTCGGCCGAGGGGCGCTTCTCTAGGCCCCGCCCCTCGGCTTCCAGCGCGGCTTCGTGATTGGCTGCATCCCCGCGACTCTCGGCAACGGCCGTGTGTGTGTGTGTGTGCGTGTGCGCGCGCGTGTGTGCGCGCGCGTGTGTGAGATCATTACCGCACTCTCGCCCACTTTGCAGTTTTATTTCACTACAATCCGCAGTCAAACGCACCTTTGACTGCTACCGTAATGTATTAAAACTCTAGACGAGTGTCTACTCATGAGAAGTTGTTATACAGTCCCACAAACTAATATCGTCATAATGGCACATGAATGTATCAGTAGTAACGTTCAGCTATGATGCAGTGTGGAATCGTGGGATTGCAGCTGTCACCTTTGTCATTATTTTGCAATATATCTTTGAAGTTCGTGTTTTTTGTTCTGTTTTGTTTTTTGCATAATTCTCATGACCTTTTTCATTCCAAGAGACTATCTACACTGTTGCCCATAAAGTTGGAATAAAATATTTCGCGCCTCCTCTCATGAAATAATTGTGACAGTGTGATTTATTCTTGATAGATAAAGTGTGTATCTCAAAACGTTATTGATCAGCCTGGTCAAAGGTGATTGCTGAAACAAAACTTATTCCAATTCTCTGGGCATCAGTGTATGTGGGCCTTGTAACATGGGGCGCTGATGAACCTCATGATGTCCTGATGAAGGATCCATGTTTTGATCCGCGAGAGCAAGAATAGCTTTGCCTTGTGTGTGTGTGTGTGTGTGTGTGTGTGTGTGTGTGTGTGTGTGTGTGTGTGTGTGAGCACCATTAGAAGGATTATCAGTGCCTATATCAGTTGCCCCTTGGACTTAACTGTGTCTTCACACCATCGTCCTGCAGATACTGCACTTGCATGGATCAGTTGTTATCAGAAACAGAAGAAAGCATGTGAATCAAATAAGAAAAAAAGAAGAATATGTTTGATCTCCGCAATTCAAAAGATCAGAAACCAACGCAGGGCAAATTACACACCTTGTAAATTCTGGTGAATGCATCACAGGGGGCCTGAGACTTCAGAGGAAAACAAATGGAGAGATCCCGCAGACACAATACTACTTGCACTTCAAAGCTGTCCTGGGGCACGAGAGGAGACAGGGGGGGATGTTCTGGCTCTGATAAAACCTCAAGCCATATTTCAGTCCCAAGGAGATCTCTTGCCTTTATTTCCAGCATGTAGACGGGCACATGAGTCTGCATAGTTTTCATGATGTGGATTTAAGCTCCTTTGAAAACAAGCATGCAAGTGCCAGTCAGGAAAAAAAAAACAAGCTCACAGAGTGGCTTTTGTCAAGTAATAAGACCTAAGTCTTATTTTTTTTTAAAAACCGGTTTAATTTCTGGCTGTGTGGTAGGAGACTTTGTTTCAAAAGTATGTATATTATCTTTTGTTTGATGCACTGCACCACTCACCATTATTAGGTCTTAAAATATTTTTACAATCAGTTCTAGTGCATCAATCTGCCGTATTCAGAGTTGTCTCAAGGTGGTGATATTTACCTCAATTAAGTGGTAATATTCCTTTTTTTTTTTTTTTAATTTGAAACTGGTCAAAATAATTTTATTCCACAGGCACGCCGTCCCCTTATTTAGAGATAACATGACCTCTAGGTCGTGACAACAGGCAGAAACTACTTGAAATATATTGCAGCAAATATCTAACTTAAAGGGCATTCTTTAGAACACATAAATTAAAAGGGCCTCCTTCTGCATGTTAAGTCAGTCTTGGCATACGCTCCACCCCTCCAGCAGGTTTCATGAAAATCAGCCCGGTAGATTTTACAAAGTTTTTACCTACAAAGAGACTAAAACTATATGCAAAAACATACGAACTGGCAGATGCAGCAGAGACAATGTCCTTGTTGTTGTTGGTACCATCACTTTCACACTCGTCTGCATCCGCTGCACGTGTGTGTGGAGACGATAGGCTGCCCATCAAAGACCACGGAACGTGTGTTCCTAGACCATTGTTCCCGCTTCAGCTCGCGGCAGGAACAACTTGATCACCAAAATTGCAGCCCACGACAGGCGCCCCCTCGGCCTGCCCTCGGGTCTGCAGAGGTCAGAGGGAGATGCCGCCAACAAGTAAGAGCGAGGTGTCAGCCCCTCCCACCTTTGTCAATGAGACCACATCAGAGTGAATGCACCCCTCTTCACCCTCCCACTCCACCTCCCTCATTCACTATTCTGTGTCTTGTATTTGACTGGGGGTCTACAGGTTGGTAATATCACCCCTCCCGGCCCAGTGAATTGTACCCTGGAGGTGTTTATGGAGAGGCTGACAGGATGTTCGGCCCACCGGGAGATCAAAGTCTCCTCTTGGAGTAAAATGTGCCGTAGCCCATGGTGACCTTTTCAACTCCAATAAGGGTTAACATCACAGACGCATGCAAGGCTGGGATTACAGTAGAGGAGCCGCTGGATCCGCGTTGTGGCAGCAGATCAGTTTCCTTCCTACTGCGGTTCACGCAAGAAGCGAAGCTCATTTTTCAGTAATGGCCAATCATCCTCGGGATATGGGCCGCGGTTTGCAGCAGAGAATTCCTACATAGAAGTGTGCAACCACAATTATTGGATCGGCAATCTCATGAGAATGTGCAAAGTCCTTTGACGCGATTTCAAGCTTCGTACGCTCAAGAACACACAGACGTACAAGCTATTAAAAAAAAAAAAAAAAAGATAGTCGTCTTCAAATCACAGGGGACACAAACTGCTTAATGTTTAAAAAGTAACGTGTATTCTCATAACTTTCCACACGCAATACAAAGGATATATGACAAAAGGGATATGGATCAAGTCCAAATCCAAGGCAGTGCTGGCCTTAACTTAAGGCTTTCGAGTGATTATTTTAGTCTAAATCAGAACATTTTAACAAGAAATAATGCCAGATACATTATTACACAGTATGTATTTAAACTCAGAGGATTGTGGTTATGAGGAGCCAAATATTTAAGGAAGTGTGGTAAGAGCTCCGTAGGATTAAATTAATGCATAGTGAAGTGGAATATTACATTCATTAGAGCAAAATGGAGCAGTGTTACATGATAGCAGTATTCATACTGGATTATCATAACAGCTGCTTATGCAAACAATCCCTTTCATTGACAGAGACATACTTTAGAGACACTATATCATGTTACAGTTGTCTGATTTGAATAAAATGCGATCTTAGATGGCCTGCTCTTTTGCATTCTGTGTCCTGGTAAGCGGATATTTTGAAATTTAGTTTCTTTTCTAGCTGCTTATTCTGAGCGTCGCTTAGAAGCCTTGGTAATTTGTATCTGTGCAGCGAGTAATGGGTATTGCATCCACCCAAATAGTTCCCTTTGTCTCGCTCCCATCATGACAGTGTGTAATAACTCCTCTGTTCCGACCGCAGTAAAAGAAGCAGGCAGGAAGTGAATTCCTCTGAAGCTGCAGACTCTCCTTGCAAGTGTTTCAGAGCCATCGTGTCTTCAGATGTTTCCAGGACTTCACAAGAGGCACAACACCAGTGCAGGCGATTAAGTGCATCGCGCTCAGTTCATCAACACCATCTCAGCCAAAGAGTGGGGCAGTAAGGTGTGTTTAAACCGCATCAGCAGGGATCTTAACATAGAAAGTGATGAGTGTTTATATGCTTTTTTTTTTTCCAGATACAAGCTCAAAAAAGGCACTTTTTTGGATGAAATGAAACATTAAAAAAAAAAAAAGTACAGAAGCAACTGTGTATTTATAAAGGACTTCACTATGTAAGGCAATAGAATGCTCTCCTCTCGAGTTCCACTGTTTCCAACTTCCATAATTGTGATAAAAAGTGAATGTATTTCACATACTTGACCATTAAAGCAGCTTTTGCTCTAATTGTAACAGTTGTACATTGCTTGGAGCCTTGGAGAAATGCAGAATTACATGCTGTGGCACACGTCCGGTGCAGCGATCAGCAAATTTGGATGTCAAATGTAAGAGATCACAGTACAACATTGGTTCACCAGTGATCCGCTGTCTGTCTTTACAACCCTCTTGTGGTATTCACCAGTATTGCAATAATGGAAATCTTCAGCAACATGTTTTGCAGTTTTCAAGTTTCCAGGAGTTCTAAGAAGGTACCAACACCAAACAATGGCTTTGGAACATGCATCCGCACGGCTGAGCCAACCACATGGAGCCTGTGGATTTCACAGCGTTTAAGTCTCTCCGTGCCTGAGACTGCATGAGCAGGCACAGTGAGTCACACTCCTGAAACATGACTCACTGCGCATCGAGTCCAACATCAGTTCACAAGCTCAAATACTGAGCTGTTCTCCATCTAGAAAAAAAAAACAAAAAAACAAAAACAAGGCCACTCTTTGGAATGAAGCCAATTAAAAAAGAAAAGAAAAAAGAAATACACAATAACATATCAAATCGTTTTTTTTAAAAAGTGCTCAGTGTTCGGGTGCTCTCTCAGAGAGATCAGTGGCTGAGAGGGATGGTTTCTCAGCTTGTAAAAAGAAGGCCTTTAAAAAGTTTGGCGAGCCTCTTGGCGGCGCAGCTCTCCGCAACCTACAGAGTCCTCAGGGTCGCTGCTTATCTCATTTGCCCGCGCTCTCCGTGGGGTTGTACTCCGTCTCGCCGGCAGACACCTGTGAGATGCGACGCGTGGAGCCCCACAGGCGGCGGGAGAACTGGCCGGAGCGAACCTGAGCCCGAGGAGAAGAGACATGGTCATCTTAACTTGAGGGCCAAAGCTGACGTCAGACTAAAGCCACCCAATTATCATGTGAAAAAGCTGGCTTTCGACGAGCCCTTAGCATATATGCGTTCCCCTCCCCTCCAAACACTCAAACATAGACCCCGCTCTTGCATCTCACGGTCGCTTCATGTCCTGTTTCTCACCTCCTCCGGCTTGCCCGCCCCCACCACAATTAGCTTCCCGTCCTCCAGTCCCACAAGGATGTGGCTGCACTCTTTGGTGACAAACACACTCCGCACCGAGACTTTCAAGGCCAGGGGTGCCACCGCGGCGTCCAGGCTGTCAAGCAAAGAGTTCAAGGCTTGGACGTTTTCGCGCAACCCTTACGGAGTAGAAATGTCATACAGCTTCACACTACGCGTAGTGAATCATTTCATTGCACTTCACCTGCATAAATTGAGAATATGGAGGCTGCCTTGCATGGTGCCCAGGATGATGTATTCAGACACCAGGTGCAGAGCAGTCACTTGATCCTCCATTGAGAAGGAAGACAACAGACTGCCGTTAACTGAGTAAACATGGATGGAGTAGTTGCCCTGTTGGAATAAGCAGAGATCTTGAATTACACTCAGGCTGGAGCTCTTGGTTATGTGCTAAATGTCTTCCCGTGTTATATTTGCGCTACATCCCGCTGTATCCATCCATGTACCTTCCGATTGGCACGTTCCTCCAGCGAGGTCTGGACCACAATGTGGCCTTCCATGCCCACCTGGAGCTGGGAGATTTGGGCAGGCACGCAGCCGCTGTCACCCGGAGGCCGCAGGGTTCGCAGGTACTGGCCTCGTCTGACAGTGTGCACAATCACGGTCCCGTCCTGACGTGTGCAGCAGTAAGAGGAAGAAGATGTGACTCCATCAGTACACTGGCTTTATTTGTAAAGAAACTGAGAGCACAGAGCTTGTCGTCTTCTTAACAGCAGGCCGAGAGGTCGTCGGTTTAATCGCCTGAAAAAATCGCGGATGGGTTGGGCGAGTGCAGGACAAACACTTGTCCCTCAACATCACTCAGGTGCCCTTGAGCAGGGCACATAACTCCACACATGCTCCCCAGGTGTCGTAAAGATGGCTGCCGTGTCTGCGCTCCCTATGCATGTGTGTGCTTGCTGTGCATGTGGTGTGTGTTCACTGCAGAGGGACAACGAAAGGAAAATGAAGTGGAATGAAAGAAATGACTAAGAAATAATGGATTTCTAAGTGGTCGACAGCATGTGCTGTAACTGATGTCCATGCCAGTTGAAAGCACTGCGGTGAACAACTGAAAACGAGAGGCAGCCAGAACTGAGGTTTGACCTTTGTTCATTTTGTTTCACTTGGCTTTCTAAGCATGAACAACCGCTGACTATTAGATGGCAACATCTGTCTTATTTTACCTGCGAAACATGGCTTTTGGGGTTGTTTCCTGTAGCTGTTACTGATTACATTCCACCCTCTAATTAGCCATGTCGCAGTTTGTATGCAGAAGATCCAAGTATAGAATTTCAGCAAATGTTTCAATTTATTGTTTCAGTAAGGGCACACTGTCTTTGGATTCTGCCTGTTTTTACATCATGATAAACTTAAAGTGTTGAAGTTTTAGATTGTCAACTAGAAAGAAAAGGGTTTGGAGATTTTATGACCTTTTATGAACCAATGTTGATTAAATGAAAAAAAATAATAATGGCGGATTAATAAAACAAATACAACAAGAGTTCTGCCCGCATTATTACTTTGCTCTTTATCGCACAGTCTGTGTGTTCGGTATTAGCTTTGTAAATGTCTGTAGTGTTACATTCCTGACCTTTGACCCTGAGACAGCCATGTCAAGTTCCGTGCTGATAGCCACACAGGTGACCTCCTGGTCATGACCACAGAGGACCTGCACCGGCCGCGGAGACAGACCACTGGAGAAGCCACCCTGATGGACACGGAGGGAGAGCTCACTCATGTGGAGCCTTCACTTTGATCATACGAGCCTCCAGTCACGCGCACGTGCACAAACACGTCACTGAGGACATGTGTAGACAGAGTGGAGATGTTTACCTGCTGCAGAACCTGCCACACTATGCAGGAGGTGTCCCTGGAACCAGAGATGAGGTAGATGCCACACAGATCCAGAGCCAAGCAAGTAACAACGTCTATGTGGAGCACATACAAATATACAAATAAATATCAGTGTATAATGGTGGGGGAGGTACTCAGATCATTTACTTAAGTACAAGTACAAATCCTCCATCACAAACAGGACAAGTTATCGATAGTGACCATTCATAAATTAGTATTAGTAGAAAGTGTAGTAAATTGAAAGTACGTTTTTTTTCCTTCTGACTGATGTATTATCATACATTACATGAGGCAATTATAAATATTGAAGCATCAGTATGCAAGTAGCATGCTACCGGTGTAGCTTCTGCAGGCTGAGAGAGTAAACTACACTACACACTAACACACAGTAAGCCGTATATACAGGGACCTCAGCTCCATCCGAGCGGTCATGAGATGATCAGTGGAGAGCAGATGAAAGGTTCTGATTCTGTTTTCAGTTTTTTTCTTCCCCGCTCCTTGAATTTAGCTAAAAATATGGAAATTGTTTTAATAGCGGTTTGATGAAAGAAGTCACGATATGTTGAAGCTGCTGATGACAGATGAAGGGTGACCCTGACTGCACAATTCATTTTGTGACATTTCAGAAGGCAAAAAGGCTGAAAACCACCGGTTAAATCTTTAATCTGGTCTGGAGGTGTCCTGGTTTCAGTTGTCATCCCTGTATGGCATTGACCAATCATGTCTGAGTGAGCCACAGTGGAGTACAACTACATCGGTGGAAATGATATCCCAAAGCTCCTCAACTATTGAGTGAAAACAATTTAGTTTTTTTTTTTCCACCTGTTATCACTGTGAAAAAATCAATGTGCATTTACTGGGCTATAGAGGGAGTCATGGCTCGGATATCTGATGGTCTCGAAGACCGCTTAATGTTTAATGTGTTCCAAATTTAAAAGCTTCCATCTTAAAAGTAACTAGAAGCTGTCCAATCAATGCAATGGAGTGGCAGCATAAAACAAAAATACTCAAGTACCTAAAAATGCTACCTATTTACTTTCCATCACTGAATATCAACCTTTATATAGACAGTATATCTTTGACATTAGAAAATAAGAACTCACCGATGTGCCGGCAGATCCTGCCCACCAGCTTGCCCTTGCCCAGCTGGGTGACACGTAGACTGCAGTCCCAGTGTCCTCCGCTAAACAGCAGGCGTCCATCGTTGGACACCACCAGCACCTGAGCGCTGATCTCCACGCCGGGAGAAAAAGGTCCACTCAAGAAACGCTGCGTCCTGCAGCAGAGAGCCGCCGTGGAGAGATCAAAGCAAGTTGGAATCAAGGAGCCAGAGTGAAGATTTATGGGCACATTATGAAACTGTCATGACATCTGCAAATGACAAAGTGTGTTCCTGCTTTCAATGGCCCGTCCTGATTTATTCAGGGCTTTTGAGATCCATGTTTCGATGCATTAAACCTAATTTCCACAAATCAAACGGGCTTTGAAGCCTCGCAGACCGGAAAGGATAGCAGAACAGATGTTAGTGCTTCCATCCATCTGCCAGGAGAATCTTTTATCTCTCTAAATGCAGTAAAAAGGATGATGCCAAGTGAATGTTCGCTCACTTGGTTTATGATTTCTGAATAAAACATATTAGCAACTGAGCACCTCGTTACATTTCTGGGAGGGTATGTTTGTAATACTATCTGACATAATGTCAGTCAAACAATGCATTTTCGACTTTTCCACAGTTCATATTATTACACAACCTTTTGCACATTTCTTTTTAAATGGGGGTGACACATGTAAGCTCAAACAGAAATATGCTCACAGAGGGTACCCACTTGGGATTAGTCATAGTGGGGTCCTTGGTGAAGGTGAAGTAGTTGGCTATGTTCTTGTCATATGGCAGCCAGCTGTGCGTTCCTATCAAGCCATTTGAACTCACCGTCACCTGCAACGAAAAAAAGGAGGACGCTAAAAAGAAGAAATGAAAAGTGAAACTTACTATTCTAAAGAGGCACGGCTTTTCATGTATTTTTTTTTCCCAATCAGTGTTGATGGGAAGTGGAGTCAACTGCAGCACCAGATTTCTCTGTGTGCTATATTCACCAAGAAACAGCTGCAGCATCTGTTACTCCTGTGTCACCTCTGTTAAAAGGAACAGAAATTCAGCTTGGATTTCTCTTCTTCTTCTCTGGTTGAAAACCCAGCTAGCCACACTGTCATCCATCTCCATGAACTCGGCTGTATTCGGATCAGAAATGTGATGTGGATATAGGAACTGCCTGCTGCCTGTTTTCTCGTCACCACATTTACCTTTGGTGTGAGTGTGTTTTGTTCCTTAAGTGTCAAACCGAACCGTACCAGTATATCTGAACCCTGGATGATGAAGGACCGATTCTGGTTCTTTGGTACCACCGCCTGGACCAAAGGGAGGCCATCGCTCACCACCTGAGGCGCACAAGCAATTACGGATTGAGAAAGTTGTTGAGGTCATAGCAGTCATGGCGATAAGTGCTGGGCTGGACTTGAGGGAGCTCAGGAATCACCTCCACAAATGAACGTAGTTTACTGAGCTGATCAAAGATATTGAGAGGCAGAGTGTCCATGCGTGTCTGCCGCCTGGCCGCGATCTCAGCTGACATGCGAGGGGGGTGAGGCTCCTGTTCGGAGGTGGAGACGTAACAGAAAACTGCATCATTTTACGCTGTGCATACAACTTGGCAGAATTTTGCTGTTAATTAAAACTGGGAAGTAGGAGCTGCTAATTAATCTTGAGAGTAGAACCTTAAGAAGTTGACAAGGAGTTTGTCCAAAATTGCTAATGATGCCCTCCAGGGCCTTGCGCTCAGTCTCGTCAGCAATGGCATCCAGATCTACTGCGCCTGCGAAAGAGCCAATTAAGAAGCAAGAGTGAGTATGATATAATAACATGGAAGAGCCCATCGCACAGACTCGCAAGTTTTTCATTTAGTGATAAGAAAACACCACCAGCTCGTCTCACCCTCGTAAGTGCAGTAGTAGAAGACATTGAGAGCATTCACCGCTTCCTCGCCTCTCTGCTTGTAGCCAAAGATGAGGTCAATCCACTCGTGAAGGTGACTGGAGACATGCTCACATTCCTAGGGTTAATCATATGGGCTACTGTGAACTTGAAATGGCGTCTATATATGTTATGTGATGAATGCATTATTGAATTCCAGCGTAGGTTTTAACACCCCTGGTTGCGTACACACCAGAGCTCTCCTGTGTTTCCTAATGAAGTCTTCTCTCGATTCAGCCCAGCGAGGCAGCAGAACATCCGCCACCGGCTCCTGAGATATTTGCAATTGTCCCAGGTCGAAGCCTATGCAAGCACAAAGCAGGCGTGAAAAACATGCGTATCAAAAATCCATTACAGATAAAGAATGAAACTCGATGGGCACTCCGTAAAGCAGCGTAAAAAAAACTCTGAACATGATTTTTTTTTTTTTCCAGTATCCAGCTGTGCTTGTGCAGGGGTTTCGCATTTTGGACTCCTCTTAAGATAACGAATGTGCTCAAATGTGTAAGCTTGCAATGTATCACATGCTGTGACACTCAGCCAGTGTTAAGTGGACCAACGGGGGGTTGAGATGGTGTTTTTTATTATACATTACCTTATTCTAGTAATAGTCATCGTTTTATTGGTATGATCTAATGTAAGTTAATGTCCAAAGATAAAAAAGTTAAAAAAAAAAAATACATCCAAATACAAAATATTTTTTCCTTCATAGTCTGGTTATAACTTTTACTCGGTTTACATTGTTTTTTTTCATTTTAGTCTGTATTTCATTCAATTCATAGTGGCCATTTCTCAGCCTCTTTCTTTCTTTTTTGAGGCAAATATATTTTAAGTAGGTCTTGAACATGCAGTGTTTGGCTCCAGGGTGGGTCCTCAGTAACCCTCCAGGCAGGCCACACTGGTCCTTTGATTTTTCTTCCTCCCATATGCATCTTTATGGACCATTCTTTGTCTGACTCTTCACCCAAGACCAATTTGCCATGGGAGACCCTACCAGGGGCTGCTGCCCTCAACAACATAGCTCCTGGGATCATTAGGACACTTAAACCCCTCCGCCACGATAAGGTGATGGTCCACAGAGGGGTATGCCCAAAAATGATCTAATAAATCTAATAAAAACTTGCCACTGTTGACTTTCTAAGCTTCCTCACCATTTATGTTCTCCAGGAATTCGGGGAAGTAGAAGAACTCCGGGATGAGCTCTTTGACGTCAGCTGGACTCTCCATGCGAGCCTGCCAGGCCGCCGCCACAGAGTGGAACTGTCTGTCTGCACAGTCAAACCTGAACAACCACAGGATGTGATGAACATGCGACAGGAGAAAACCAGGAAATTCAGTCAAATATCACACGACCTCACCTGCCACTCTGCAGCTGGATATGCAGGGTGGTGAAGGGCTCCATGCGGATCATGTAGTGCATGACTCCTGCTGCGTTAGAGTAGTGTGTGCCATGGTGGAACTTGTCGATGGTGCCGGTTGGGTCCTCAAAGCTCTCGTACCTGATGACCAGCAGGAGAATTGCTCATTGATCAAAGGACCATACTGATGGTTGCTTTGTGTTTTTACCTGCACGTTTGTTTGTGTGTTAGCAGTTAAAAATACAGAACAGAATTTCACCAAAATTGTTTGAGGAGTGTAGCATTGATCAAGGAAGATCCCATAAAGATTTGGGGCTGATCAATTAAACTTCGTAAACGCTACATTATATTAAGCAATTGTGCACGCGGATGTCCTCCCTTTTGTCAGCGGAATTACGCAAAAAAAAGTCAGGCCTTTTTGTATACAGTTGGTGGAGGGGCTAAGCATGGGTGAAGGGATAATCAATTAAATGTTGGGGCAGATCAGGTCATTTTCCTCAAGAAATATTACATGGATGTTGGCAGTGGTAAAGTGCTCCACAACAAGCTCTTCTAGTCGTGTTTCGGATGGTTACGAAAAATCATCCAGATTTACTTGTTTTGGCCCAAATGTAAACCAGAGTCTTTCCACCCTTCTATTACACTGCTGGGCTGGAGAATGTTCTGTATTACGATAATCAAATTGTTTACAATAGGCTGTGTATTGAGAGCATTTTTTTTTTATATGTTTCCTTATTAGGTGGTGACACAGGAACTATTTGAAACATCATCCCTTTGGGCTGTATTCAGTAGCTGTGAAACGAAACATCTAAAATAGCTAAATGACCAAAATCGTCCTTTAACAGCTTTTTTTAGGATTCAGATTTTGTAATTATTACCAGGGAACGGATTGACCCCTCGGTACAACTCACTTCTCTCTGACAGTCTGTGCATTGCGAGGGTTGACCACACTAACAGGTTTGGACAAGTCTCTGAAAACTGATGAGTCATCGAGATCCAGGACAGGAGAGGTGTAGTCACAGAGGACCCAGGGGAACTGAAGAGCGGCAAAAACATCAACAACACAACTCCTCTTCATACTATAAGTACATCAAGTCTTGCAACCGTTTGATCATGAGTACAGTGGCCATACCCGCTGCCAGCAAAAATGCAGGCTACTTACCACGGGATACTGTGACAGGTCATTGTAAGTGCGTCCAGCAATGGTGTTTAGTTGCATCAAATACTCAAAGTTGGAGATTTCTCTGCATACCCATTTCTGTTCAACACACCACCATCAGGTTGGTCACATACAACAGATCAAATTCAGACAATTGTAAGCTCAGGTGCATGGAGAGAGCTGAACCCAATTAGTACCTGTGTAAGTCCGGAGGCCTTCAGGAGCTCTTGGGGGGAGCGGGAGCCAAAGTAAAACAGGTTTGGCGGCCGCAGCCCCAGAATTCTTGAGTACACTTTGTTTCGTACCTAAAAGGGCAGGGATGGAAGAATTCAAGCTTTGAGCATTTACTAGTAACAACAGCATTTCAGAGGAATTTAAATGTTAGCCGAACCAAGCATCACCTTCTTCTTGAAGTTGATGAAGTAGTGAGCTTGGTCTATGAAGAAAAGCTCCAGGGCCGAGCGCCGCAGATTGTAGCGCCTCAAATGGACTTCTCTGAGCTGAGACAGAGGTCTCTTGAAATCAAATCCGATTCCTGAGGACACAGGTAATATGCATTTCTGATGGAGGCCTTTTGATGGCAATGTAATAAAAAGTGTCAGGTTTTATGTTCATGACTACATATACAGTGCTCCATACCCTCCTCCGTCTCTTCCTTCTCACTGTTGCCATCATAGAAGTAAATGTGATGAGTGGTAACCTCCAGACGACCAGGTACAACCGCGACAATGGTGATGAGCTCACAGTCTTCAGACAGAACCAGCTTTTCTTTCTGATTCTCATCTTCTCCCTCCACCCTAAATGCAAAAGGAAAAGCTCTCCATTTTTTACACTGTGCATTTTAAAAAAAAGTATCAGCTATGATCAGTTGTTTTATTGTCAGGGCACCTTGAAACATGCTGTAAACTGGGCAATGAGCGACTCACTTGTTATCCAGAAAGACAAGGTCCTCTTCGCCTAACTGATCATCCTCCATGTCGCTTACTTTTGCTTCCTTGGCAACAGCCAATGGGAGAGGTTCAGAGCTGCGAGGACTGTCAGCTCCTGCAAAAAAAAAAAAAAAAAAAAATCAGTTTATCTGTATAACATTTTGCAAAGTGGCCATTCTCATACTCTGTGACGTACCCATGTTGTCCCTCTGAGCGCTGGCCTCAATGTGAGGGTCATAGTGGTGGTTGGGAACAAGTTTGAGACGCATTTTTGAATAAGTCTCTGCACTGGACAACATCCACTTCACCTCAGGCAGAACCCTGATAAACACACAGAAAATTTACCACGAGCCACAAACGGACGGGACAGACTCGGTCTGTGTGCTGCAGTATGTTCCCCAGCGCAGCTCTAACTGCTGTGGTGGGCAGGTGGTGGACGGTGAGAATTTTGTCTGACAACAACTGACACGTGCGTGCAGGGAGGGAGCCAAGAGCGTGAGGCTGCAGGCCAGACTGTTAAAAAAATTAGCTGAAGGTCGCTTTAAGGCTTTGTAAAGCTGGGGCACTGCAGTGTCAGATGATATATTCTGCGCAGGGTCATCGCTATGAGCAACACTGTAGAGAGTCTTGCTCATAAACAATGACGGATGTCAAGAAAAACATTGATCATAGTTGTTTTAAGGCAAAACAGAAAAAAAATTTATACTTATTGCCATACTTATTGGCCCATGCTGCTCTTTCACTGGTCAAGAGCCTGCGGAGAGCTTTCCAGTGCTGCCACACCACCCCCTGCTGGCTGGAGCTCTGCTTCTGCCAGCTGAGGTACCTGTTGTTCTCACTTCTGACCCGCTTGAGGTAGGGGTCAACAATCACTTCCTGTTAGCACACACAGAGAGACTTATCAGTTAAGGTTTTTTTTTAAGCATTTCAGCAAGCTTTCATGTGTCACAGCTCATAGTAAGGAGCCTGAAAGTCCTTATAACCTGAAACTTAGTTTTGCTGTCTGATCTGTCTTTGTCGCGTCTAAAAGCAGTACTCATCAGGTCGTCAAAGCAGGAATTCCAGAAATTGGACATGATGTCATGGCTCCTCCCAAATGTGTCCAGTTCGTACTGCTCCATGGTAGGCTGAACCTACAGATGACGAAAAGGGAAGGAAGAAATCAAATATAACAATGGAATTAAAAGACATAACAGAAAAATGTCATGAGCGTGTCATCTAATCTCGATGTGAAAATGACCAGGAGTTAATTGTTGACATCATGCTACATGCATATGCTAATCTGTGTAGCGGTTATTAATTTTAATCCATGTTAGCCATGGTCATTGTCTGCGGATCAGTTCACCACCAGACCATAATATCCAGACAACAACCTAATGAATTAATATTAAGATTTGTGCAGACACTCAGGTGACATCTGTCCTGCCTGCTAAATGTTTTATGTGCTAATGAGCACTTTGGTTCAACTGACACTTTTATGTAGAGAGGGTCAAATAAGCTGGAGAACACAGTAAATATTACACCTGTTTAACATCAGCTATATAATATTAGAGGTTATTAGCATATGCTGATGCACCGTCGCACCTAATTACAGCTGTACAAGCTGCACTGTGATGCTGTCTAGTCAACATTCAGTAGTCAAATGCATTTATCACAGTTCCCCAATTCCTTAATATGTTTCTATGCATATCACAAGCTGGACAAATGAAGCAGTGAAGGCAACAGACTTCCCCATTTCACTTACATTTTCCCTTTATTTATAATAGATGAGATAAAGGCTTTAACAGCTTCACTTTGTAACCTATTGGTTCCCATTTTACTTATCAGCTCATGTCAAAATTGTAAAGAAGTGCTTACAACAACAGAATTACTAATAATAACAAACGCCCTTTATATGAATTGCAAGCACAAACTCAGACATATCGTATATTTTTGCTCAGTGGCTGAGATATCAGGCCGGGCTATGTTTCAAAACTGTCATGGCGGCCAAAGTTGTGCCATACTGGTCGATGCATTGCGGGATGCTTATACAAAAGTATTCTAAACAAAACAGATTTATGGCCGTGCACTGTCACACAGAGCCATGATAAATTCATGGCCCGACTAGTGGGGAGTGTGTGTGTTTGGCATCAGTTCATGAAATATCTCCATTTCCAGCAGGAAAATAAACTTGTCTCTGCTAAAAATACATTAAAGGTCAGCTGGGAAATACGGGGCAGTTTATGGGTGTTTTTTTCTTTCTTTCTAAACTCATGATAACATTTTTTTGAAACATCGCATTATGTTCCCCAGCCACCACTCAGGAGGTAACTGGTCAGATTGTGAAAATCTTGATTGTACATGGACGTAAACACACCCGGTCGCGTCTGAGATGCTTGATTTTACCTGCTTAGTCACGCTGGAGACTGAAGAGGACACTCTCTAATCTCCCCGAATAAAGGAAATGTGTTTTTAAAAATGCGCAATTTTAGCCAAAACACTAACCTGCTGCTGGTAAAACTCTTGCCACTCCAGTGTGCGGCAGTAGGCCTGCAGATCCTGGGCAAAGGTGGTGCTGCCATTGGTGATGGGTAAATTTGGCAGCAGGCGCTGCAGGGTAATGGGGTCTGCATGCTGGTCAAGCAGCGTACGGACAACAGGCACCAACTGAGAGAAGGTCTCTGCATGGCCACAGTTGGTGCCGTCTATTCCGTCTCCTGGCCACAAGGAGGTGCCAAGCTGCCCCAGCAGAAAGCACACCTCCTCCCAGCTGAGACACAGCACAGTCTGGAGGAGACTGTGGAGCTTCAGATAAGCCATAACACACACCTGTAGAGGATGAGGATTCAAATTATGTGCAATAACTAATCGCCTCAGTACATTAGAACATGTATAGTACTTTTTAAGGATCGACGCCCTTCAACTAGAAAAGAAGTGGAATGAATTGTTTTCAGATCCCTCAGTAAAAGTGCCGAATCCACAATGTACAATGACTCTGTTACAAGCAAAAGCAGCTTTCAAATTCTTTCTCAAGTTTAAGTCTATTTGTAGTATCAGAATTGAAAGTAGTCATGCTGGAATTATTAGTACCTTTGCAAAGGAGGTTATGTTCTCACCAGCATGTGTGTTAGCTAGCATCTCACCAGCATGTGTGTTAGCTAGCATCTCACCAGCATGTGTGTTAGCTAGATTACACAAAAACTACTGGGTCAAATTTTTCTGAACCTATGGGCCAAGTAAGACACTAATAAATTCGAGGGGGGCACTCCATTCAATTTAGCCAAAAAACAGAAGCATTATTTTAAATTGGTTTTGACAGAGCTGGTCTTTGCAGGATTACACTAGTCCACAAGGCCGTTTCCCATTAAACTTGGTGCACGAGAGGATAACCCAGTGATGGGTCCAACATTTTCCTTGGGAAACATTAAATTGACCATGGCAGAATTAAGCCCTTCAGGAGCCCTTCACGTATCAGGATTATATATTTCATTGTTAACACTGATGGTCAGAAAATCTGTGACAGCTTGCCTCGTCCGACGGAGCAAGAACAGCCGTCATAACTCAGAGGGGCGCTCCCTTTCATGCAGAACACTCCCTGAGAGGAATGACTGCAATGTCTTTGAAAAGAAACCCATACAAGGCCTGGTATGTCTAAAATGGCTTTGTCTGTGCAAACATAGCCACTGAAATAAATACTGTGAAACTCTTCATATGTATCCTCTGCCAGTCTCCATCCATTTGTGCTGTGAAAGACAAGTGCTGCTCTGAGGCATTTCACATTTATGCTGGTGGCCTGACAGTTGACGGGGGTGACGGGCAGTCGTGGGGGCGGCTGACCTGCGAGTGCTGCTGTTTCATGTAGCTGGTGATGATGCGCAGTCCGATCTGGGCCATCTCCTTCAGTTCGGTGTTCCCGGGGCTGCCAGGGGTGCTGTGCCAGGCCTGCAACCTGTCCAGCAGGTTCACCACCCCCTCGAAGATCTACAATACAGCGACAACTGTCAACAAAGGGCTCAACAGAGGGACGGACCTGTTTTCACTGCTCGCAGCATGAACAGAACAAGAACCTTCGGGACATTATCTGCAGCTTAACTAGTATTTAGGAGGTGATTCAGGAGCAATGGCTCTCCACCCTCCAGTAAGATACAGGAAATGTCTCTTGGCGTTCAACTTGTAACTAACAGCAACCA
Source organism: Dactylopterus volitans (assembly GCA_901007715.1). Classification (NCBI taxonomy): domain Eukaryota; kingdom Metazoa; phylum Chordata; class Actinopteri; order Syngnathiformes; family Dactylopteridae; genus Dactylopterus; species Dactylopterus volitans. Next base: position 43,051 of record CAAKHG010030084.1, read on the forward strand.
CACCCTACTGCCCTTACTTACTGTATACTTTTTTAACAAAGAACCATCTGTAACTTATATTATTGATGCCTATAGCGACATTAAGGTGTCTTAACTCATCAAAAGGTCACCGTCACATGCTGATGATGCGGATAAACAACCAAAGATATATTGCTTGTCTGAATAATTTGATTTAAAGAGAAAAGATACTGTTAGATAAATACATATGTGACTGAACTTAAAACAATTACCAGTTTTCTTATCGAACGTTATTACCACTTATTGATACTATATCAATACTGATACAGTGGAGTAACAATAACTAGTCATAACAACATCGCAAAACGGTGTATTCCAAGTGTGGCTGTCACCTGATTCAAATGAATGGGGTGTGCCAGGCTTCTACAGAAATCTACTCTTGATGATGAGCTGATCATTTGAATCACGTGTGCTGGAGGAAGACCAGATCAAATATATGAACTGGATCACAGTTACGAGGACAGGTTTGAAAACCAGCGCCTGAGGACATCCTCGCCTGATCTGCACACTGAGTTTTCCCTGTCGTTTGCCGATGTTTATCACTGCTATAAATCCAAACACATTTGTCTCTTATGGACATTCAGATACTCTGCAGAACATGTAGCTATGATGAAATTCTGGCAAATCGTCTATTAGGTAAGCAGATGCAAAGTGGTGACTTTGAATTAATCCACAATATTAAAAAAAAAAAAATGAAGGTTCTCCTGAATCAAATGATGTGTTGCTAAAACAGGTAAGAAAAATAAAGTAAATGCAGCGGAATCAGCTTTTCCAACAATTTGAGGGGTTAAATGATGGATTGAACATTTGTACCGGAAATTATTCGGTAATTCAAATTCCACTGATGTTTGCAATTCAAAGTCAGCAGTCACATGCAGCCCGACATACCAGCTTTCCTCTAGCATGTCATGCTCTTTCAGTCTGTGCAGACTTACTAATGTAAAAAATGTGCCAAGGCGGAGACCCATGACCACCGGCATGGTGAGGCTTTGTGATTCCGCATAATTTACAAGAACTTAACCTGTGATGACCTGTTTACCTGACCTGTTTGCACTTTGTCTTACTGAATAAATCTAGTGTCTCGCATGTGCTCAAAGCTTCCCGTCTGTACTGAAGCGCGAGTATTCCTCCTCACTTGTAGGGAACTTTGGATAAAGCATCTGCTAAATGAGAACAAGTGATATTGCAAGTGATATTTGCATATTTGATCTGAAGCCCACTCGTTGCATGCAGGAGCCGATTATGGATCTATGCAGAAGGTTTATTTTAAGGTTTATTTTTCCGGATTAACTTCTTTTTTTTTTGTTCCAGCTATTCTGTAAAAGTCAAGACAGGTTTTCGTGCTGAAAACATTTGGGCTGAGGATGAGGGAGAAAATACAAAAGTTGAATTCATAAATGATTCATAAGAATATTCACGACTACAACTTTGTGAGATGATAACGCTGACATCAATAGTCTCTGGTGATGTGCGGTACATTTGGGATGTGATGTGAAGTGATGTGATGTACCTTTTCACTCCACAGGGCGTAATTATCTGTTCCCTCAGCAAAGAGGAAATCCTGCAGCAGCCTCAGGAGCCTCACCAGGCTCGGACAAAACGTCAGAGATGCTCCCTGGCTGGTCATCAGGTCTGACAAAGATGATTCCAGCATCATCTCCAGCAGACTGGCACACAGAGAGGCAAGTACGTCACACTACGGCATGATAATATTTATGGATATTTGGACAAAAGATGCGATCTGGTGTCTTTTCGCGTTGCAGTGGTTTCACCGCTAATTCACTGTTGCTGGTGAGTGGCGCTGACCTGCGTTTGATGTCATCAGGTGGGTGGACCAGCTGGCAGGAGGAGCCCAGTTTGGTGAGAACGGAGAAAACCTGTCCCCTCTCTCTCCACACCACATCCTCAGACCCCTCCACCCTGCTGCCGCTCCACAGCACCGAGAAGATGATGTTGGTGAGCAGGTTGCACAGCTCCTCCTCTGGGGTTTGCTGGAACAGCAACGAGACGTCACTCACAGAGGCGGACTCATAATACCAAAAATGACAAAGACCGTGATCGGATCTCAAAGCTGATTGATGAGCTTCCAGGTTTTTTGGGGTGTCTTGTAGATTTGTTCAAAAACAAAATCCTGAAATATCCCATTGAAATAAGAATACAGAGCCTTTTACTTTGTGCGTGGTTTAAGCAACTTTGGCAGCAATGACTCAGATCCCTCCGGAGACAGTATTTTAAGATCAGGTCTGAACACTGGATGAACCACTGGAGGACATTCCAGTGTTTCCTTCAACCCAGCCTGAGAACGGGAGCAGTTTTAACTCAGGATTGCTCCATGTTTCTCTACATCCATCATTCCCTTTTTAGTCTCCCACAATATTGTAGAACATTGATGCTGTCGTCACCATGTTTGACTGTTGGTTGGGCGGTATTAATGAGGTGATGCTAACCGTATCCAATCACAGCGTTGGGAGTTGTGGTCAAGCAGTAACGGTGGAAGAAAAAAATTGAAGCATAATTCTGCGGTGCTTTGCATGGTAATATTGCACAGATTCCAAGTATAAGTGATTCATTAAATAAATCGCAAAGGCACATGCTACGTTTATGAAAGGTCTTTAAGACAGTGTTCATTTTTTTCTGCTTGACAATCCCATTTTGACACAGTATCAGTAACACAAGTAAGATGAACACACCGAAAACTTTTAAAAAAAACAACTTATTTCATTAGACCAGAGGATCTTGCTTCATGTGATCCGAGTCATTTAGGTGCCTTCTCAGTCCAGAATAAAGGGCATTTTTTATTCTTAACATGCTAATAAAAAAATGCAAAAACCTGTTTCTGCTCTGTCATTGTGGAGTACTACTTGCAAATTGATGAGAATAAACTCAGTTCCAAGAAGCATTCCAAATGTGGAATAATTAAAAGAAAAATGCACTGAGATCTGTGGAGCAGGCAGCCATACCTGTGGGTTGGATGTATTCGAGACTGTGTCTCCAGTAGGTGGGTCTGTCCCATAGCTGGTGTGTTCCAGGACATTGGACAGACTGGAGCTTTTCCTGGGCCTGAGTGGTGGAAAAGGTTTGCAGTGCTCTAGAGGGGATGGTGTGTTTGTCTGGCTACCTGCAGGAGTGTGTGTGCCAATCTCTCCAATGCCCCCAAGCTCTAAGTCAAAGGGTGATGTACCAAACGGAGCAAGCGGCTGGTAGTCTCTCCCCTCTTCATCGGGGTGAGATGAAGTGATATCAACTGCGTTGGAGAGGGAGGATGAGTGACTCTCCTGGTCCACTGACTCAAATGACTTAAAATGCAGGGAGCCCGTGAAGTTCTTCAGCTGGCTTCCACCTCCACTGGGAGGTGACTGGGATAAATCAGAGCATCCCTCTGAGATGTCCCGCTGGCCACCTTCATCCTCCTCCTCTTCATCCTCAATGTCCTCCGAGGTGTGGTAGCTCAGGAAGATGTCTGTGGCTGCGTCCTCTATGACGAGGGTCTGTTCCCTTCGCAGCGCAGGCCGGAAGCTTGGCTCAAAGGAGATGTGGTTGCTGGAGCTGGCGATGCTGGCAGCGTGGGACTCGTAGGACTCTTTAACGTAGAGCTTAGTGAGGACATCCTGCCAGCCGGGCTGCTTGGCGAGCTGCTTCACGTAATCCACGTTTGAGTAGATCAGATGAAAGAGCTGCGGTCATAGCACAGAAGACATGGAGAAAGCTTGTTTTGATTACTGAGGATATAAACAAGCTCAGGAGGAAACACTTAAACTCAACACTGGGCTGCAGGAGCAGATTTATGCGAGGGGACTGACCTTGCGGCAGACATCTAAACGAGTGGTGAGGTCGGCGCGATGGGACAGACACACCACAGCCAGCAGGTCTCGGAAGTTAGGGCTCGTGTCTGTGAGGAAGCAACAACTTTGATTTTGTTTCACAGATGCAGAAAACATTATCATCTGTCTGTACGGCGGGTGACAGGATCCTTGAGAAATGACTCTCTTCCAAGCTCATAAAGATACCGGCCATATTTGAATCTTTTATTCTTCAGGTTCTTTGTAGCTATGTTGAGGATTTTTTTTTTTTAAAGGAATGTCGTTCCAATATTGCATCGTTTCATCCCAAATGATTCATTAATTATTTATTATTGGGAACTTTATCTTCATATATGTTGAGGTGTTTGCATGCCTATAGCCAGATGTATTCTGATCTACATTAATAAATGCTGGTTCAGTATTTATCAGAAAGTGATTACCTTAAGCTTTAGCATTTGACCATTTTCTCAATGTTTCATATAATTTAGTGTCAAAACACACAATTCTTTTGGGGACATATTAGAAAATTATTATGAGCTTAGAAACCTGCAAAATAATATCATAGATAAAGCCGATGGGCAGACGGTGTTTTTACATTTGTCTCTTTTGTCAGGCACTTTAAGCGCAGTAGGGACCAGGGTGTTTTTATTACCTGTAGCGAGGACCTGCTCGTACAGACATCGCACAGTCGTCATGGTTACAGGAATGTCCTCAAGGAAGTACACCAGGCCCAGATAGCCAAAATCCTTCAGCTTAATGCGCTGCTTGTTGCGCTCGGATACTCGATCACTCTTGAGGATTTTGTATAAAACCTGCATCATCACAGAGAGACTGCGTCACAGTTTGTCATGATAAAGGACATTTAAACAGAGAAGACAGTGTGACAGCCCTTCAGAAGTGAAGCCAAAAGGTCGCGATAGCCCCTGGTGGTTGACTGCAGTGTAAGTGATGAGCCCAACCTCTTATCTATTTGTTTCAGGTAGTTTTTATCAAGTGTTACATTTTTTTTTTTTAATTATCTTTTTTCTCATTCTCGTTCTCGTCGTCTTCCACTTATCTGGGTCTGGGTACAAGTCGTGGGGGCAGCAGCTTCAGGAGGGAAGCCCAGACAGCCCTCGCCCCAGCCACTTCCACCAGCTCGGCCGGAGGGACCCCCAGGCGTTCCCAGGCCAGGCAAGAGATATAATCCCTCCACCTGGTCCTGGGTCGACCACGAGGCCTCCTCCCGGTGGGACATGTCTGGAACACCTCTAACGGGAGGCGTCCAGAAGGCATCCTGACCAGATGCCCGTGCCACCTCAGCTGGCTCCTCTCGATGTGGAGGAGCAGCGGCTCTACTTTGAGCGCCTCCCGGATGTACAAGCTCCTCACCCTATCTCTAAGGCTGAGCCCGGCCTTATATTCGCGATCTCGTTCTTTCGGTCATTACCCAAAGCTCATGACCATAGGTGAGGGTTGGAACGTAGATCGACTGGTAAATCGAGAGCTTCGCCTTTCGGCTCAGCTCTTTCTTCACCACGACAGATCGGTTTAGCGCCCGCACCACTGCTGACGCCGCTCCAATCCGCCTGTCGACCTCCCGCTCCATCCGTCCCTCACTCGTGAACAAGATCCCGAGATACTTGAACTCCTCCACTTGAGGCAGGACCTCCTCTCCAACCCGGAGAAGGCAATCTACCCTTTTCCGACTGAGGACCATGGCCTCGGACTTGGAGGTGCTGATTCGCATCCCAGCCGCTTCACACTCTGCCGCGAATCGCCCCAGCAAGAGCTGGAGGTCTCGG
>CAAKHG010030086.1:1057-12933 GCA_901007715.1 Dactylopterus volitans
CGCGTGTCGCCCCCCCCCCCCCCCCCCCCCCGCCCGCACCCCCGTGTTACAGACGCGTGTCATTCATCACGTGCTACCTTGGCAGCTTTTATTCGTGAGCGCTCAAATCACAATTCGTGCACTTTCAAATCTCAAACACGTGTTCTTGCAGTCAAATGTCCCGCATCATGACACACACTTTCCACGCTGCCTGCTGGCCTGTAGCATCTCGATGCTGCAGAACTCAAACAACGCAAATCTTGACTGTTAAACTGTGGAATCTTCGTCTTGAAAGTGTGTTACACTGTCAGGTGTGTGTAATTCCAGAAAGTCCACCGATCCACTCATTATTTCAGGTCCATAACGCAGGTGTCCAGGGACTTCCGGGGTACTATAAGATCATAATGCCAAATCCTGGGCATCATCATGTCCACCTAATTTCTTGTGGGGGGGGAAATGCATTATTGAGAGTTCTGGGCTCTTGGCAAACTTTTGCACTCATAATTTGTGTATGACTGCTTGCAGGCAAGGTGTGAATGCGCCATAAAGGTAGGGGTGTGTGTGCGTGTGTGTGTGTGTGAGCGAGAGAGACAGGTCGTATATAAAGTGTAGTCATTGATGTGTCCCTACTTGAAGCAGAGGAATGTGTGTGTGGATCAAAGAACAGTGGAGCGTGAAAACAATAAGATCAACCACTTCATTTTAGCGTTTTCTTTGGTGAAACACTTATTCTTTATTCTTAACACCAACATCAAAATATTATGGTTCCCGTGCATCCCTTTAATAGTATGTCGTGTGTTTTGCCCGCCTTTAAAAAAAAAAAAAAAAAAAACCTTGTTTACACGTAAAACCACCCTAAACCCAATTAATACATATCTATAAACTGTCAAGAAGTTGGGACCCCTGCTTTTCATGCAAGGTCAACGATCCGGAGCTTTGATAGGACAAATTACTTCCATACACAGGGCGCAGAGACACCTTTGGTCAGTTATTTCCAACATTCATTTTACTCACTTTTCGACTTCAAAAGGTTCAGACTCAGCTTGGAATATTTCTGTTCATGTCACCACAATAAATACTCGATCGCACGCAAAATGACACGAGATATCCTGCCCTTGTCTTTGAAAATGATTCTGACCTGAGCGCACAGACAGACAGACAGGCAGGCAGGCAGGCAGGCAGGCAGGCAGACAGGCAGGCGAGCGCGCGCGCACACCTCACACATGGCGAGCTGGACGGACCCGAGCACGCGCGGCACAGCCGTGACTAACGATTTCAACAAAGTTTAAGCTGGTTAAGCGTTTCTTCTCACACACCGTCTGGATCGGGAGTTTTGAAGTGTTCAAAAAAATGTTCTTTATGACGTGGGTTGGTCAGTTGCTAATAGGCTCACGCGGTCAAGATAAAGGTATTTAAAGGTATTTAAAGACCAAAACGCGGCCTATTTTTTTTTGAATTATTATAATTAGAATGAATCCCTGGAAGTAGTTTTTTTACGTAGATGTGTATCGTGTGACTATTTTAAAGATATTTAAAAGATAAAACATATCACAGAAATTACACGCATATATATGTAGTGATTTTTTTTTCAATCAACGAAACCCAACTATTCTGCTTCAATCTGATTATTATGACGTCGCAGCAAATGGCTACATAAGTGTGAATATTGTGTCAAGCAACTGTGTGGCGTAATTGGAGAGAACGCAGGCCTGCTATGATTTTATACACTCACACACACACACACACACACGCATCCCAGCGCTTTTAACTGGACAAAACAATCAGTTTCGACTGTGTGCGCGTGTGCGCGGCTCATTGTTGACGAATGCAAAGCCTGTCTAGACAGATATGACAATTTACACTGCTCAAGCCAATTTTTCACCGTACGAATAATATCTGGTACGCGACGAGGTGACTGTGGCGTTTTTGCTCTGCTGTTCCCAATGAGGCGCGTTTTAAAGTCCGTCTGAACGCGCCCAACGACTGTAACATTTACAAAAAAGAAATGTATCACGCTGCGTGTTTTCGCAACAACTCCGACGGCTACAGCGCAAAGGTGTTTGCGGTTCTGATGACACTCTGCATTGTTGTCGTCTTGACGTCAGTGCATAATTAACATGCAGCTCAGCCTCAAATTAAAACAATTGACGCCTGCTCGTTATGGGAGAGACGCAGATCAGCAAGCTCAACTTTTGTGTTAAAATTCAAGTCTGAACGCAGGAAACTCGCATTTTTTTTATTGAGGGATTTATATTTGCTACTTCACACGCTTGCTCTTCCGACCCACAAAAAAATAAATAAAATAAAATCCCCGCATATCATGTCTGTCAAAAAAAAATCCATGTCTTTAACAAACTGAAAAGTCTTTAATAGCTCATATCACAATAACTCAGACATTTAGCAAATACCTAAGATGTTTTATGTCAACAGCAAAAAAGAAAAAAAAATCAGTCTGTTTGAATCGGTTTTCGTTTTGCTTTAGCATAAATATGGCGCACTACACTAATTTATTAATCCCACTTTCTAGTTAGTATTTTGTCACCTTTTTTTGCACCATTTTGAACCTGTTAATCAGCCAAGCTTGGTGAGGGGATCGAATCTGGTATGTATTAATGCTGATGTCCTTATTTATTTATATAATTGTCAATTTCTGGGGCAGTTCTGCTGAAAACGCAGCTAGATAATAATCTCCGTGTTACAATGAAAGATCCAGCCGAGACAGATTATTTCGCGGTTCACACATGAACTGAGTTATTATAAATGAACAAAACGATGCCGGAAACGCGCATCTCCCGATACACCTGAGTAGCAACCTTGAATGCAGCAGACTAAATGCAGGAAAAGGCTTCAATCCTCTTCCAGCACTTCACAACATTTGGTTGTAAACCCTAGTCCGCATCTTCGCTTCGTTTTTTTTTTCCAAGTTAAAAGTCCACTCAGTTCCTTCAACTCCATTCCTGTGAATCCTCCCTCTGAATTAAAACGCCTGCTTTTCGCCGCCCGCTTCAATAAACCGACGCCAATTTGATCAAAACAAACAAAAAGAACTTACGCAACACGCGCAGTTTTATGAGAAACCTTCGATTAATTCGCCTCCACGGCGCTGACGCCCGGACCAAGAGACGCACGCGGGATGTCGCAGGCGGTTCTCTTGTAAAAAAAAAAAAAAAAAAAACGCCTGAAGTTTTAAACTTGGATGGAACAAATAATTCACAAAATGTAAGTGCCTGGAGGGAAGCGCCGCTGCAGCAGTCGCCCTTTGTTCCCTCTTGTTGTGGGCCTGCTGTCCTCGCCGGCAAATGGTCGCTAGGTGGCGCTCTTGCTCCACCAAAAACCCCTCGGGTTTCCCAACTTGACCGCGCTGACGTCACATCAGTCTGGAGCATCAAGGCCACTTCCAAGCCCCTATTGGTCTGAAAATCACATGACATGTCTCCCAGCATCCATAATTATGTTACTGATATTTTCGCACCCCCATCCAAAAGATGTCAGCATCCTACTGTCCTTGTTCTGCTGGAGGAACCCTGCATTTCAGAGCAGTGGAACACACCAGACGATAAGCGTGTTGGCAAATGCAAAAAAAAAAAAAAAAAAAAAAAATGTCATGTCCAAATAACATAGCGCCCGGTAACTTCCTGATGGATTCCTTAATGGGAGGATCATCTTCCTTCAGGGGTGAGGGTTATTCCAGCAACCCCGGAATGTACATCCACTCAGCCGCAGAGTACGGATACTCAGTGATGAGAAACATTGGGAAGATTGGACCATCTTCACTCCCCAAAAGAGACGAGGTTCCTGCGGGCGGTCTGCCGCTCAGCGGCTTCCAGGATGCGCCCTACCTGTCAACACAGCTGGCCACATGGACCCCGGGCTCCAAAACCGGTAGGGACGAACAACCTGTTGCCCAGAGTTTACAACCCTGCTCGTTTCCAGCGGGCAACGTCAAAGAGGAGGCGTTTTGTTGCCTCTATCAGGATGACAGCAATAAGGGGAAGCAGACAACAGAGTCGGCCACTTACATCCGGCTTGGGGACAATAGCTGCCGGCCTGCGCAGACCACCGCCTCGTCCAGCGGCTGTTTCCAGGTGTACAACGCAGAGAGGCCGCAGCAGGACGAGCGGCAGTTCCCCTCCGGCTTCTCCCTGGTCCACTTGGCGACATCTGTTGAATCAGCAGCGGAATCGACAATAAGTTGCAGCAAAGCGGCGGAGGAGACAACGAGGGATGCTTCGCAGACAGCTGAGAGTCAGAGCAGGAAGGAGGAGAAGGAAGAGAAGGAGGCCAAGACTGACAGCTGCTCTGATCACTCGGACGGGGAATTAAAAGGTAGACAACCCCCCCCCACCCCCCCTCCCCCTTCCCCTTCCCTCTTCACACACACACCACCACCGTCTCGCCAAACCCCCCCACCACCCCCCACAACTCTCTCACACGCTTAACACACACACACACACACGCTCACACGCTTAACACACACACACACACACGCTTAACACACACACACACACACACACACACACACACACACACACACACACAAATTATTCTACCACCGCATCGAAGGCTACCCGTGTTGTGGGTGTTGTTGTGCATGCTGGGGGTGCAGGATGGTGCAGTCGCGCCGGCGGGGGTTTGATAACAGTCATTTCGGCTGTAGGGGCCTCTGACAGCCTCGCCCAGCGGAGGTTATGGTTCCTGTGGTATTTAACACCCTTCCATTAATGTGACAATGTGAGATGGGCAGTTATCATTGAAATAAACACGCTAGCGCACGCACACACAAACACACACACACACACACACACACACACACACACACACATTTATTCAAATTGTGAGACGTCTCCGAATTCTGGTGCGATGCCAAAATGAAATACAACACTTACTTTCTAAACATTTATTTATTTATTTATTTATTGTTGTAATTTTCAGAGATTTATCAGAAGTACATTTACGCAACGATTATTTCAGGTTTTACAACTAATATTTTGATATTTAATTACTTTTTAAAATAATGAAATGGCCGTCAATATCCGCGCATGTTTCACCAATTTCTGCCTTAAATGTGAATTTATTTGATATTAATTCAGTGAATTCGTATTTTCTGTTTTAAAACAACGACGGCTTCGGATTACAAGAAAACTCGTTTGAACAAAATTTAATTAAGTATTGACGAACGGATGATAAGACTTTAAGATTGTCCTTATTATTGTTCACCTAATAGAGGGTGAAATTTAATGCAGTACAATCGGTTATTTATGGTTTTAGCTTAATTCATAACGAACAAGCTCATTTTTTAAAAATTTTAATTAAATTGGATAACGTTGCCAGGCAGTATGTTTTTTTTCTTTTTTGTTTTTTTTCTTGTTCTTCCAGATTGTTTATGAGGGTGTTCGTGTGTGTATGTCGCGTTAATCCCATACAACTGAATTAAATGTTTTGATAATGATTAAATGTGGGGCACACACCGACTGTTCACATTAGGGTAATTATTTCTTTAACTTGCGTGCGTGCGAGCGTGCGTTTCTGATGGATGGTAACAGAAACGTGTGTGTGTGTGTGTGTGTGTGTGTGTGTGTGTGTGTGTGACAGAGGCTTTATTCCCTTGAGTCCACAACCTAATCAAGGAATTAACTGAATATGCTGCAGTGTGATTTTTCCCTTCAATCACCGACTTGCCTCGTTTCTTTGTCTTTTCCTTCATAAATGTGATATCTGGCTGCACTACAGAGATTTGTTTTTGTTTTGGTGATGAGCCTCCAAACACACACATCCACGCACACACAAACACACACACACAAAAAAATCATTTGGCTCTGGTGTGCTAAGGTAATAAAATTTTATGGGAGTCTGAGGTCCAACTTAGACAAAAGAAATGCTTACACACACCCTAGTTTGATTTGATCTAATTATAGCTGTACATCACACAAAGGCAATTTCCGAGCGCTAGGAGTAAGGTAACAGAGGGAAGGATGCTTGACGCTGTTAATTTGTTCAAGTGTCTCGAGGAGTCCACACCCAGGTGAAGCTGCTCTCTCAGACAGGAATTTTTGATCCGGATGGGTCGTATTGAAATTCATCGGATCCATGGGCGTGGTGTATTGATGGAAGGGTTTTTGAAAGCTGCACGCGAGCGCCTGCACAAAAGTGCCTTCCCGGATTTTGACCGCATTTATTTAATTGGTGTGTTTCTCTTTGCCGCGGCAGACGACGCATCCGCGGAGAAGACCACGGGAAGCTGGTTGAAAGCCAAAAGTGGAAGGAAGAAGCGGTGTCCCTACACAAAGCACCAGACGCTGGAGCTGGAGAAGGAGTTCTTGTTCAACATGTATCTGTCTCGGGAGCGCCGCCTGGAGATCAGCAGGAGTATCAACCTGACCGACAGACAGGTCAAGATCTGGTTCCAAAACAGACGCATGAAGCTCAAGAAGCTCAACAGGGAGAGTCGGGAAAGGGAGCAGGGTGCAGTTTACAACTACTCCTGATTGAAGATTATTTTTTTTTCTTATTTGATTTATTTTATTTTATTTATTTTTTTTTACATCCAAACACTCACACATGCGCACATATACACCCGCACACACAGCTGCAGATAGCGTACAAAGGCATAGGTGCAGCAGATGCATGCCTGAGCTTAAAATGCATTTCACTTCATTTTTGTAAAATATATTTTTATGCACACACACACACACACACACACACACACACACACACACACACACACACACACACGGACACGGACACAGCGTGCCTTCCCACCTGAACTCTGCAGACTTAACTTGAGGTCCAGCTGAACACTTGCAGCAGCAGCAGCAGCAGCAGCAGCATCGGAGCACCGAGCTGCCATTTACCTCGCAATGATGATTGCGATATAACATGAAGCAAACCGCTGCATGAAGGGGAGCAGTCTATAAATAACTCCTGGCATGGAAACAGTCTGACTTTCCCGAGCTATAATGAATGTTCCCCCACTTATGCTCAGCTTCTCGCTTTGTGCCTCTCGCTGTGGCACATTCATGTTGTACAGTGCATGCACCAGATATTAAGAGCGGTGTCACGGCCAAAAGATTCCAAAAAACAATAACAGGAGGGGGAGAAAGGAAAGGTATTACCAACTTTGTCCTTCCCCTGGTTTATAGTGGTGAAGATGGGAGGGAGGGAGAGACACTGCGGATGAGAGAAGGCGATCATGGCAGTTTTAATAGAAGTGAGAGACCATAACGTTGATTTAAATATTATCCAGGTGACCACAGTAAGTCAAGGTCATAAAATTCTAATGTCAGGTTCGCCCTGGAAAGCGTTGGGGGTGGATTTTATGATCTGCAAATATAATGTGCTGCAGTAGTAAAGATGCGTTTAAAGGTGTGTGTGTGTGGAGGAGGGCGATTCCGCACGGCAAAGACTACAATGTGCAGGATCCAGGCGAGGCGCTGGGCTGGAAGGAGGCGCCGCCGCCGCCGCCTGCAACCCGGAATAATGGAGCTTCATGGGAGCGGGAGATAAGAAAGATGGTGGATAAAAAAAAAAAAAAAGGGGACGGCGACGGCTGCGGAGGACAACAACAACAACAACAACAAGCAGCGTCACGGAAAACACGTGGATAACTTAACGCGCCGTGGGAAGGCAGGTCTCCAGGAGGCGAGCCAAGGTAGGACTCGATTTTACGTAATATTTGAATTTCCTGTTTTGGAAAGTGTTTGCACATCTGTCACGGGAGCGCGCCTGACAGCTCTGGTGGCACGCAGGCAGGCAGGCAGGCAGGCACGCACGCACGCACCCACGCCTGCTCACTCCCATGCACTCCACCATGTGTGCTATCCATCAGCGCGCTGATGCTGATTTCTGCTTCTTCCTCACTGATGTGGGTTGCTGAATATTTGGCATCATGTGTCCGATCTGCTACTGTGCTGTTTGTGTTTTTTTTCCCCTCTCTCCCGTTTTCTTTTTTTTTTTGGCCACCGCTGAATGATTGGTCTCGCTGTGTCACACTGCCGTTTATAGGGTTAGATCATATGGAGACACATGGTTATTAAAACTAGTAAACTAGTCAAGACATGCAGGGCTAATCTGAAGTTGTCTGCGAGCATTGCGAAGAGAGCAGCTTGCCTGGAGCCTGGTGTGTTTTATTGTGCTGGTACTCGCCTTTTCTGGTTGTGCTGGATAGTTTTAATCCTCACTGGGCTGTTTTTTTGTTGTTGTTGTTGCGTGCTTTGTCCTTTCCGTGGATTTTAAACCCCATTTGCGCGAAGCTGAAGCGTGGTTTAGGTAGTTTCATGTTGTTGGGGTTGGCTTCCTGGCTCGGCAACAAGAAACTGCCTTGATTACGTCAGTTCGTCTTCATCAAGGGCACAATTTCCGCTGAATTACTCCCTCTAGTCACCCAGGTCCCCCCGCAAATGGCATTGTAAATGAACTGGGCTGCAATACTTGGACAGGGACGTTTTCTTTCGTTGCTGCTATTTTGTGGCGGGCAGTAAAACCTCCCGAGCCTCTCAGAGGGAGAATGGGTTGTAAACAACATGGGGTAAAGTTTTAGACTGCGTTGTATTGCATCTGTCATCTGTGACTGTCTGCTAAGCTTGGGGAGATATATGAATGGTTGGATGGGCAGATCGATATGGTGGCTGGCTGATATGATCACGAAGCGTTCCATGAAAAGTATTTGTTTTAAGCACGTCTAAAACCAACCATTTTGACTTTTATTGGCAGAGGTGCTCGTATGGTGCGTCTCGAGAAGGGGTCTCACTCAAGGATTTTGGTGAAATTCTCGAAGACATATTTGTGCTCTGAACTGCTGATTCTGAAGTCGCAAATAAGACACTTTAGTTGTTTTTTTTTTAAATTTTATTTTATTGCACAACTACACTTTAATGTGTTTATCTGTTGTTTGCTTTGCTCTTTTGTGTTTTATTCCCTTTATTGGGCCTTTAACGATGCACATTTTGTGTCATTTCAGGCTGAATTATTATCATTATTTTTCTATTTTAGGCTTTGGACCGAGTTCAGAGAATCATAAATCACACCTCTGTTATTGTCGTGCAAATACTGGCCCGATTTCTGAGAACTTGACAATTCAGCCTAAACTTAATTATGTGTTGAGTCAAATGGCGATTCACTCGTGTTTAACAAGATGGAACAAAATGAAATGATATTAATCATTGTGCAGTATTAAAGTATGATAAGATATGAAATCAACCGGATGTGTGTGTGTGTGTATATATACATATATATATATTTAAAGGTCATCAGGTCATGCAGCAAAGCGATGATCTGGTGTAAAAGTGTGCTGTTGTGGCGCAGACAGACAGACAGACAGACAGACAGACAGACAGACAGACAGTCAGCATCTCTCCGTCATGGGAGTCCGCTGTTAAAAGCGCTTCCTCTTGTGTTCTCAGCCAGGCGGCGGTGCAACTGGAAGACGCAGTCTGGAATCCAAAGTCACTTTCATTCATCTGAGTGAATGAGTGTCTCCCCTGGAATGCATCACTGACAAAGACTTTACAGCGCCGCAAACAGCCCGAGCGCCGCGCAGATTCACCCTAAAACCATATACGCATAAAGCAATTTATTTCACTTTGTAGTGGCAACACACAGGAACTGGAGCCTTCAGACAGTCGCTTCTTTTGGGACAGAGGACGTGTTACTGCCACTGGCAAGATCAGACATGACGCAAATATGCAAACGTCTTTCCTCCTCTTTAACATACAACAAGGCTGAAAGATACGAACACACCAGAGTCGCGGACAGTTAATTGGAATCTTAAAATTCAGAAGACGGTGAAGTCATAACTTTCTTTTCTTAATGCTCTCATTTTTAAAGATAGTGATTTATTTGTATTTATTTTTTTTTGGGCGAGACGCAATTACAAGTAGATTTTTGAAGTTCTGGGGATGGCGAGATACGAAATTTAGGATTGTTTCATTCCGCGTGGTTTTGGAGCTGGAAATATCACGCAAAACACAAACACAACATTTTAGGCCAGAAAAGGGTGAAACGAAGATTTTGGACGTTCAGCAATGAGAACGCCTCTTAACCACGATAAAGCTGTGCAGTCATAGATTAGTGGGGCTGCAACAGGCCAGATCACGACGGTGTTTTGGCTGTCTGAGAACATTTGCTGCAAACGGAGGCGGTTTTTTTTTTGTTTTTGTTTTTTCCAGACGCGACAGCGTAGAGAGACGGTGTTGATTCTCCGTGGAAGCTGACGGAAACGCCTCGACACCGTGTGACAGTGAAGGCGACGGAGTGGTTTGATCACGCACCGACTGCGTAATTGCTCTCTGTTGAGCACGTGGGACGTGACTTGATACCCGTTTTCTATTTTCCATATTGCAGATCTGAAGTTCTGCAATATGGACTGAACATTGCCAACTTGCAAACTGTGAGAGTCGAGAGACCCGTTTAATGTGGAGATTTGTTGTGCAAATTGACTGCACATGATTTTTTATTTTTTTTTATTTTTGCGTTGCGTGTGGGTGTGATGGTTATGATGATGATGATGGTGTGTGTGTGTGGGGGGAGGTGGGGCGGGGGGGTTAATCAGCATTATGAGCATATGAGAAACTTCATCCTGTGGTCTATTGCCAGCAGATGCGACTGTGCAGGTGTTTTTATGCTGCAATGCTTTCCTTCCTCTTCGTCATCCAGCAATAATCGTGCTGATGGAATTTTGGGCTCATTTGAAGATGAATCATGTATTGCCTCATATGCAAAGATGATCATTTGAACGTGATGGTCGGTTCCGTATCCCGCTGCGTGAAGGAGTGATATATAGTCTATATTCTGTTTTTTTTTTTTTCAAGCAAGAAATCTGTTGTTTGTACACCTACGCACGAATCGATGATGCAAATCGACGCTCCCTTGTGCGACAGTTGGAGGCAAAAGACGAAGCGAACCCGTCACTGAAATTATCCCTGCGTGTTAGCTGAGAAGCAGAGATATGATTTCATATTATTTGAAATATGGAGCTTCGGCGCACTGCGACGGCGCCCGATCTGTATGTCAGGTTTGCGTCATGTGACTTCAATTGGAATAAAGCTGTTGTCCAATAAATAGTTTATATCTGAAATGAAAAGAAAAAAAATACACACACACACACACCCAAAAAAAACCACCACTATCCACTAAAGCCAGATTTTGGCCTGGAGGTGAATTTTGTGCGTCAGCCACGTTCAACCAGCGTGTGTGACCTTATTGACGAATGGAAAACTTTAATGACGCACTTGGTGTCATTGGCACTGCGGTGTCATGTGGCTCATTATAGAATTATACGAATTGCTGTGTATCCCGCATATCTCTAAATTGTAGCATTTTCATAAAACGATATCGTCCATCTTCAGCAATAGTGTGATTGAAATTTTGTTGACTATGTCAATTGATCATACTCTTGCTTCCAGTCACGGTGTCTGTTTTCATTGGTTTTAATGCCGGAAAATCAATGTTAAAAACAATCCGATCACGGACCTCAGAAGATGATAACAGAGCTTTTGTGTATATCACAGAGGCCTTCAGGTTAAGTCCAGGATATACAGAAGGATAAAATATGAACTAAATATGGGGCGACGCTGCAAATAGGATATAATCTTCAATCTTCTTGCGCGTCCAATTCAGGAAACAACACACCGAGTCAAATGAAAACGGCGTAAACGGTTGTGTCAGGATGAAATGTATTTTTTTATTATAGAAAAATAAAAATGCTCAACAGGACAACGAAGGAGGAATTTAATCCCACGATATTTGAGGAAAGGAGTTGTAGCACACACACACGCACACACACTCACTCACTCACTCACTCACACACACACGCAGAGGATTTCACTGGATATCCTAAGACGACGTGAACATGTGTACGACGGTAATAAATGGCGCTGCCTCCTCGCAGTTTGACGGCAGCC
>CAAKHG010030091.1:5904-22157 GCA_901007715.1 Dactylopterus volitans
GAGGAGCAACAATGAAGCTCAGTAAGCAGCTCTATTGCTCCTAATGATAACGAAGATGAAAATTATTATATTATATAACAATAACACATTATTTTCAAGTCTCCTTCAGTACAGATTGATGCCCATTTGTAATTTATGTCTCCAATTGGAGACATAAATTTAAATCAAAGCGGCAACCCCCCCCCCTACCCCCACACACACACACACACACACACACACACACACATTCAGATATGGTCACCTTCTCCCGATATGAGGAGAAAAAAAGGACAGAGGGCGGCGTTCAAAACGCTGAGCTAGAAGCTTCAAAACCAGAGTCCACAAAGCCGCTAACTGTTGTCCGTTCCTGTTTGCCATTTGCTACGGTTTTTTAGGGGCTTTCAGCGAAAACAGTTGCCTGCTTTGGCCGAAAACGGCTTTTATGAGATCAGCGAGAGTAAACCAAAAGCAATAAAGTTTGGCTGCAGACAGCTAGTTGAAGAATGAGCTGAAATTTCCTATAAAGCTCTGAGAAGCCGAGCAGAGCTGCGGAGTCAGGTGATAATTCCCTGTAGGTTAGTCGGTGTGATCGATGCCTCTGAAAATGGCATGTGTTTTTGCACATTGTAATATCCTGCATGACAACAACAATCCTGAACGGTGTATTCTCTGCGTTGTGCAGGGTGGCGAACCAGACCTCTCCACAGTCTCCAAAATGGTGTTAAATGATTGGCAAAGGGGACGTATCCCGTTCTTTGTGAAACCCCCAGGACCCGAGGGGGATCCCGAGGTGAACGAGAATCACAGTTTCCACTTTTCTCCTTTTTAAATGGTCTTTGTCAATAAATCGCTCACTTTTCTTCACGAACCTCCGCTGTGTTACTCAAACTCTTACAGGACAAAGAGCCGATGCCAGTCGAAGGGCCCTCTGAGGCCGAGCACGTGCAGGAGGATCAGACGGAGCAGTCCGATTCCACCCCGGCGGAACAGCAGCACCAGCAGCAGAAGGAGCAGGTTCAGAAGATTCTGGCGAACGTGCGACAGAACTTTGGCAAGATCAACGTAGCGCCTGAGTTCAATGAGGAAGACCTGGTTCCCGTGGAGATGCCAGACCTAGACGTCGATGGCTTCTCTGGCTCTGACAGCGAGGACGACGGAGCGGAAGACGCGGATGCAGACGGAGACGGAGAGGAAGACGGGATCGACGAGCCGCACGAAGAGGCGGCTCAGGCTGACGTGACGAGCAGCAAGAGTTCACGCGCGGTGATCCGCGAGCTGGACGAGAAGATCGCAAAGTACAAGCAGTTCCTGGACCGGGCCAAATCGAAGCGCTTCTCTGCAATCCGGTCTGTCTGTCACACCTCGACCCCTCACACACACACGCACACACACATGTCGTTTTGTGTATTTATCTCATTTGTTTTACCTCGCCACCCAGACTGCAATGCAGAACCTTTTTTTTTTTTTTTTTTTCCCCTTTTTGTCCTTTTCAATCGGACGCCAAGCTCATGTGATCTCATGTCAACATCACGCAAGCAGCATGACAGCAAGCAAGTCACACATTTAACAATTGTTGGGCTAAAAAAAAAAACTTTTTTTTTTAATGTCCATTTAAAATATCGTTTCTGAGGAGAGTCCGTTCGTTTTGTTTCACTTTGTGAGACGTTCACAGAACCATGTTGTACTAATTCAGCGACCCGCAGGATCGATACATCAGCAGAGTCCCGGAATTTAATCCGGCGCGTGCTTTCATTTGTTACTGTGTCCTTTTGAATTTTAATCTCCTCTCGCTGTATTGTTTTACCCCATAAAGAACACAGCTAAGTTACAATTTCACAGTTGTTCCCCGGGCCCACTTTGATTTGTGAACGGCTCTGTTTGCCGAGTCGACACTAATACTTGACTCTGCTTATCTCTGCGCAGGATACCTAAGGCCCTCTCCGACCAAGTGTTTGCAGACGTCAAGGCTAAACAGGCGGCTTCAGCCCGGCAAGCGCAGAGGAAAGGTAGCCATGGCTTTATATGGAGTTGCATGGAGACAATGTCGAAGATGAAAAATTTGACGAGGGCTCAAAACATTTTCCAGGGCATATGAGAACAAGGCACAGGTGCTATTGATAACAGAGATTTATTTATTTTTTTATCCAAGTTGGAGTGGGATAGTGGAATGTAAAAGCTGATTAATACAGGATTTACCTGCAGCCACACCCTCAAATAAGGTCAGGCCGACACAAGAGGTCTGAGAAGCGCATGAGGAGCTGGCACGCGGCCGCTCATCACTCACATTGGCTGATCTTTGTTTAAATTCAGCTGCGGTCCAGAGGAGCAAGAAGAGGAAAGCTGAGGATGAGGAATCCGCGCAGCTGCCCAAACTATCATCTAAAAAGGTATGCATGTTTCTCGCCGACTTCAGACAGGCCAATCTGACTACTCGCATTAGATGAACGTCTTTTCATACTGATGTCGGAGATAGAAAAGCCTTGTTTTTATTTCTGATTCTGATTTTTTTTTTTTTTTTACGACTTCACCTCTTCCCCACCCCTCCTCCTCCCTCCCCCTCTGTTCCCCGTTTTGTCCGCCACAGAAAAGAGCAATGGAGCGTGCGAAGAGGTCAAAGAAAGTCGGTGCACGCTATTACGAAACGCACAACGTGAAAAACAAGAACAGGAACAAGAACAAAGAGGCTCAAGCATCAGCGACAGAATCCCGGCGAGCCAAGAAAGCCAAACGCTAGACTGAGAATTTAAAAGAGGAAAAGCCACAACATACTTTGATTCTCCACTGAGTTATTAGCCCAAAAGGTTTTATTACAAATGAAAAGTCGGTTAAAAGGTTTAATGCGGAGTGTGAAATGGTCTTTAATCAACTTGATGCCTGACCTTGACCACAAGTAACTCTCAGGGAAATGACTTAAACTTTTCCCTTCATCCCTTCTCTGTCCCTGAATGACATTTCCTTCATCTCACCCTCTCTAATCTGTGTTATGCCCTCTTGATGTTCAAGAGAAATGTACAGCAATTTTAATATAGTTGCTTCTGACTCCCAGTCAAGCCTGTGTTCATCCCTGTGCCCGGTCTCATGCCTCTCTCCTGGGGGGGGGCGGCAGCTGGGTTTCAGCTTGCCGCGGTTACGTCTTCGGTGCGACGATGCCTTCCAGTTGGGCCTGAATAAGAAGACATTACAATCTCAACATGGGCAACGCAGCTGCGGCCGGTTATTGATCTCAAAAAGGGAAATGTTCTTTTTGCCTGCCACTGGGAAACATCACCTGCAGCTGCTGGTTGGCTCTCTTCAGTCTCTGAATCTCCGCCGCGTGCTTCTTCTCCTCCACCTGTCGCCTCTCGCTTTCCCTCCTTTCGGTTGTGTCGCATTTGGCCTTTTCGTCGTTCAGCTGCCTCCTCAGCTCCTGCCTCTCGCTCTCCAGCTCCGAGATCTTGGGGATGTCGGAGGACACGTTCTGAAGTTAACTTGTAAATCGGGGATCGGGTCATGCAAAGAAACAAAACGCAAACAAACAGCGCAGCCGTTCTCTCCTCATGAAGGGAAACGGTGCTCTCTGCTGGATACGCAACCGAAATACAGCTAATAACCCACATCATCCATTAAACTCAACTCTTTTCTCCATGTCGGCCTTGCTCTGCACCGCCTGCAGCGCCTTCCTCATGCCGAAGGTCACGCTGCTCTCGTAGAGTGTCTGGTAGGCGGCGATGGTCATCTGGATCTCATCTCTGACCCGCGACAGCAGGAGGCCCCTCTCGGCACAGTTGATGGTCACCTGTCTGATCAGCTCATCTTAAAAAAAAAAAAAAAAGTTGTGTTCTGTAGGGATCAAGAACCAGGGTTCTATCAAAAACCAACCGTGCACCTCTCAGCCGCCGCCGCCGCCTCCTCACCAAACACCTGGGAGTAGAGCTCCCTGCGGACGGGGCAGATGCCCGTCTCCCTGGCCTGCCTCTGCTGCAGCTTCCTGTCCAGCAGCTCCTGCAGATGCACCACGTCTGTCCGCGTGCAGGGCGCGTTGGACACCTGCTGCACCCACAGCTGGGTGCCCTCCGTCCATTCCCTGTACAAGCGGCACAGATCAGCAGTGGCACAGGTTGAGCTCGCCGAAGCCACGGGTGAGGGGTGGGAGGTGGGTGGGTTTTTTTTTTGTTTTTTTTACCTGGATGGGAAGATGGCGTTGAGGACTTCCTCATGCTGGGTGGTGGCGTCTGGCGAGGATGATCCTACCTTGGGGGGTGGCGGCACAGGAGAGGAGTCCATAGGTAGGTGGAGGCTCGCTTTCAGGGGACGAACCTGCAGCGGAAACCTTTGCATTGTTTGTATTTTTCTAAACTGATGCACATATGTGCCCCTCATGACTGCCGGACATGCAGTATAACTCATGGAGCTTCAAATTTCAGCCTGAGATGTAGGGTTTATTTTATTTTTTTTTTCCCGAAACTCTCCGGTGTCTTGCCCGGATATATGACAGTTGAGTCAGGTTTGCAGTGGGCAAAGCCTCCACAGGTTGCACGAATCCATGTGAAGGTTTAGCAAACTTTTCTCAATTGTGGTTTGTAAATAAATGGTCATCCAGCGTTGGTTTTGTGTTAAACGCAGTCTGATGGCCGTCTGGCACCACTTAAGTCTAGTGTCTCTTGCCAGGTAACGTTATCCAAACACGCCTGGGTTCAGTCATTGCGTAAACTCACCCGCGGGGATTTCTTCTCCGGATTTTTCCTGACCAGAACCGGGTGGCCATATTTCAGGAGAGAGTCTGCAGGTGGAATCATCCCGGTTGACTGTGAAAATAAATCTGCACCGTAAACGCCCAGCAAATTCTCTCCGCCAGCCTCAAAGAAACACTCGTGTTTCTGCGGTGATTATTTGTGTTGTTATGGCAACAGAGGGCCTGTGCTCCATTTTACTTTGTCCGAGTGGAATTGGCGGTTTGAATGACAAATGTACGCTATGACTGCTGCTGTTGTTTTTAGCTATATATTTATCACATTATAAATTAGTTACCGCAAAAAATACGTGGATTTACAAAAGAAACCTAGTCGTATCGTTCCTTGGACATCTGTATATTTGTTAATTTTAGCCACAAACGTGTAACATTTGTCTTAACAAAGAGCGCTACTCGTAAAAGGGAAAAGGAAAAGGAAAAAAAAAAGATTCATAAGTTTGTAAATGTTAGCTGACGGAGACGCCAATTAGGCGGAACAAAAGTGAGAAGCAGACAGAGATCAGTCGGTGACACATTTCCGGTGCACCGCCGGAAGCGGAACTGCGTGTCTAAACGCACAACGCCGAAGTTTACGATCCTCAGTTTGAGTTTTCGCGTCGGTTTGCGTAGTTTTACGCGGACGGTGATGAACGTTTAAGGCAAAAGACGACGGAATCTTTTCATTTTTTTTGAGAATGGCCAAAGAAAAGCGACACAAGAGACGAGAATCGCCGGAGCCCAAAGTTAAAGTGAAGCAGGAGAAGCTGAGCCCCGAAAGGCCACAGAGATCGCGCCGCTCGCCAGGCGGCAACTCCACTCCGCCGAGGAGGAGAAGCAGCAGGTAGACATGTTTGTCGCGCTTTACCTCGCTGCTAACAAGTATTTAATGTTTATTAATGTGACAGACTTGACGTATGAATTGCCCCGGGGCGTCGTCTTGCCCGCTAGCTTCACCTCAACCACGCGTAGCTACAACTTATTGTTCGCACCTTTACGTAAACAGCGCAGTTGTGTGTCCGTACGTGTATCCGAAAACAACAACAACGACGTTATTTTCGGTTCCTCACGCAGGTCGCCCGCTAGGACCAGGGGCCGTTCACCCGGCAGAAGAGAGGCTTCTCCCGCCAGACGGAGCAGCGGATCCCCCACTAATCGAAGCCGCAGTCCCCATCGCAGCGCAGATGTCAAAGTAAAACGGGTGAGTGTTTTTTTTCTTCTCATTTTCCAGTTTCCTCTTGGAGCAACGTTCCCCTCCCGTGCGTCCTCGGTGCCGCAGCCATAACTGGGTGCAGGGACAGCGGATGAGGTGGGGTCGGGATCGGATTAATGGTCTCAGATGGTGAGTGCTATGCTTGTATGCAGGTTAAGGTAAGACCAGGCTAGATTTAAACGGCACACCAGGTTAAAAACGTTGCTGTTGGTAACAAAAAGGTGTCAGGCCACCACAGGCTGAGGACGTCGCTGCTGCTCAGGCTAAAAGTACATCAGATAGCATTGTAGGTGATATTACGTTTGACAGTAAGTATTTCAATAACTAGTTGGTGTTCAAACCTACACTGTGCTACAAATAAAAACACTAGATGCTGCAGTATAACCCCGTACAGAAATAACAAGGAACAGTAATTGACCACAGAGGTGTTGAAGCGGTTAAAAATCTGTTTTAGGTGTCAGAGTGCACAGTTTAATTATGGTGTGCTAGTTGCATATAACCATGGAAATGCAGTGAGACGGAGTTCATTCAGGATATACAACTCGTGAAATAGTAAACATAACTAATTATAATTACGTTTTCATCTTGATACGGTCTTGTGGAACAAGAAGGGTATAACCACTATTAACAATGGCATCCACCCTTAACTTCTGAGCTTTAGATTTTGAAACTCCCCACCAAGAGTCAGACTGACCAGCTCTAGTCCTGAGAAGAGCATGAACCAATGAAGCCCACTTGGATAAGGGGAAAAACGTCCTTCAGATATCATTATCCTACCTGTGACCTGGCGGAACGAGAATTTCTTAGAATTTGGGGTTGAATAGCCTAAATATGGTGCACGGATTTGAAAAGACGGCTCCGAAAACTTCTGATTTCGTGAACCACTTGCGGTTTCAACCAGGACAGAGACAGCACAGCGGGCTGACGGTCATTCACGACTGGCAGCGCGTCTCCAACGACGGCAGCAACAGTCGCTACAGCTCAGCGGAGCACTAGTGACTCACACCGTGAGCCCGGGAGCCAATGCTCACTGAGCTTTAAATCTGTAACTCCCCACCACTAGTCAGACTAGCCAGCTTTAGACCTGGGAACAGCATAAACTGATGAAGCCCACCTCGACGAGGGGCGAAGCATCTTCCAGGCGCATAACTACGTCCAGTTGACCCGATTCATTTTCCTTGAGACGCCTTTAACTGCTAGTTTGTCTTTGACTAATCCTTTCCTTGCACCGAATATCTGACAGGAGCGGGATGAGCATCGGGGTGGTGGTGACGATCGGAGACGGAGAAATGACCAGCCGGAGCAGAGGCGGAGCAGGTGGGAGACGGACCGACCCCAGGAGAGGGAGCACGGCGGAGAGAGACACCGGGAACGCCACGCGCTCGCCTCCCAGCAAGCCGAGAGGCAGCAGCACGACGAGCGGCGCCGGGAAAACCGCCGGCAGCGCGAGGAAAACCAACAGCAGGATTTTGGACAGTCTGAGGAAGGGAGCAGCAGCCCAAACGCCCCCCCGGTGGAGAAAGAGAAGCCCAACTTTGGGCTGTCGGGCGCCCTCACCGAAGACACCAACACGTTCCGGGGAGTGGTGATCAAGTACAACGAGCCGCCCGAGGCCCGCATACCCAAGCGCCGATGGCGACTGTACCCCTTTAAGAACGACGAACCCCTCCCGGTCATGTACATTCACAGACAGAGTGCCTATTTGTTGGGGCGGCAGAGGAAAATCGCCGATATCCCCATTGACCACCCATCGTGCTCCAAGCAGCACGCGGTATTTCAGTACAGGTAAGCGTAACGGTCGTGGCCGACTGCGTATTGAAACCAGCTGCCCGATCTTTAATAACTCGTTGATGAGCGACCTTTTTCTGTCTGCTTTCCCTAAGGCTGGTGGAATTCACCCGCTCAGACGGCACCAGCGGCCGCAGGGTAAAGCCATACATCATCGACCTGGGCTCCGGCAACGGCACCTACCTGAACAACCAGCGCATCGACCCCCAGCGCTACTACGAGCTCAAGGAGAAGGACGTGCTGAAGTTCGGCTTCAGCAGCCGCGAGTACGTCCTCCTGCACGAGTTCTCGGACACGAGCGAGGTGGACGCCAAGCTGGAGGAGGACGACGAGGGGCTGGATGAGTAGGTCGTTCCCGCGAATAGAGTCGCCATGAAGCGCCGAACAAATAGCAGGGAACAGAGCAGCTACTTTAAAAACTGCTAGAAATCGGGAGCGAAATCAAATACCAGAACAGGGCCGGTTTGTATATTCTGTAATTACTCTGCCGTCGCTTAAACCTGCCACAACATGTCTCACAGAAGACTTTCTATTCTCAGGTTGTTTGTGTTTTGGTCTCTGTGATGCATGACTGATCTCCCACCCGACAGCTCGCCGCACGCGCGCACACACACACACACACACACACTCACACACACTCACACACTCACGAGGCGCTCGGACAGACGGCTCGCAGACACGACCGATCAATCATATATTTTTTAGATCACACCACCACACGCACGCATGCACAAACTGCAGTGCTGAACATTGTGTGTGTGTGTGTGTGTACGTCATTGTACATGATACATGGAATGTAAATGTTGAATAAGCATCGTCACGAGTCAACATTCATAACTTGACGATGCCTTTCTTCCCCCACCCCGGTTTTGCTTTGTAGTTGCAGGGAAAAGTTGACGCTCTTGTGTGGCTCTTTTTATTTTCTGTTTTTTCGGGGACCTTCATAGCAAATCTCCCATTTTTGTACTGTAAATAAAGACAGTTGACATCCCGACGGTCTCGAGATTTATTGGGTTTTTTAAGAGACGTTACAAACCGTTAGACCGTTTATATGTTGAGACGCACGTGTATGTTTTTATTTCCATAACGCTCGGTTATTTTACGGGAGCGTGAGAGGGGCGTTGGGGGTTGCAGGCAGACAGGAGCCGCGTGAGTAAGGGATGGTAACTGCAGCACCACGCTGAAGTTGGCCTCAGATTCGTCGGCTTCTGATTCAGCATTTAAGGGGGAAGTTGAGGGGAAATTAACATAATGCACAGCGACCGTTTTGTCCATGTCTAACCAGTTTAGACCAGGTCCAGTTCAAAAACTACTGCACCTAGACTTCTCAAATCTGGACTGGATTAATCTACAGAGGCTAAACAATCAGTATAATGCAGTTTCTGATTTGTGAAACCTTTATTCTATTTGTGAAAAGGCAATAAAAACACATTTCTCCATTTTTGTTTCATACCTAGACCATATTAGATCAGGTCCAGTTCAAAAACCACTACACATAGACCTCTCAAATCTGGACTGGATCGATCTACAGAGGCTAAAACCATCGCAACGCAGGTTCTGATTTGTGAAACGTTTGTTCCGTTTGTGAAAATGACACACACGGACAGATTTTGATTCTGTTTTTGTCATGTTAAACACATCTTCATTGACGGATCTATTGGGAAACATAAAATAATCCAAGCTGGAAAAAAGGGTTTGTCCAAATAATTAAATTTTTCAAAGAGGAAAAAGAAGCATGAGTCTATGTAGATTAATTAAAGATTTATTCTCCAAAATATTTAGTACACAGTTAACACAGAGAAGACTTTTTCTGTAAAAACTTCTCCGCAGGCCTGAGATCTCACGCAGCCAAAACATGTGATCAGATCTCAAAGGACGAAATATGAGTAAACATAAAAAACTGTTGCTGGATCATGCTGGAAAAAAAAAGGAGAAATGTGCCTTTATTGCATTTTTTACAAATAGAATAAAGGTTTCACAAATCAGAAACCGCATTATAATGATGTTTTAGCCTCTGTAGATTAATCCAGTCCAGATTTGAGAAGTCTAAGTGTAGTGGTTTTTGAACTGGACATGGTCTAATATGGTCTAGGTATGAAACAAGAATGGTGAAATCTCCCTTTTAGCATTTTTGCAAAGAAAATAAAAGTTTCACAAATGCAACAATGGTCGTCGGGCAACTGTAATGTCTTACTGTAACATCAAAATGTTTTCACTTGAAGTGTCACAAAAACAAAAAAAAAAAAAAAATCCAGTGGACAAACAGTCGCTGCACATTATGTTAATTTCCCCTTAACTTTCCCCTTGAGTGGCGAATCGGAAGCCAACTTCAGCGTCGTACCTCAAAGTGAAGCCCCGCTTGAACGGATGGAAGAATGATCAGAATCACTTTTACTGGCCAGGTCTGTAGGATACAAACAAGGAAATGACTGGGTTGCATCTGCTCTCGTACAACACAACAGGGACGACTAGTAACAACAACAACACACACGCACACCAATAGCACAGATGCAAATACAACAAACGATACCACTAATACACAGTTAAATACAGTAAAAGTAAAATATATAGAAACAATAAAAACAGGACGGCTAATGCCCACAGACTATAGTTTTTCTCTTACAGAATGAGACCCTCACGTGTTTGTTTTTTAAATGCTTTGTGTGTTTTATTTTAACCCTTGAATCTGTTCAACAGAGGATGGGATGTTACAAAAAAAAAAGTGCCTTAATTGTTGTAATCTGTTTTTCTTGTAATAAAGTTAAAAGGGCAAAAAAAAAAACCCCAAAAAAAACAATTCAACGTCGTGCGACGGCAGCAGAGGTCACGCGAGAGTCGAGGCGGGATGACGCTCAGCCTCAGTCCCGAAATGTCAGCGGGGCGGGGCGGGGCATGGGAGGACAGCGGGGCGGGGCCGAGTGGAGGCGAGTACCGGGAATGTAGGTCTGGAGCGGACGGAGGCGGGGACACACCTGGAGGGGCGGAATTTACAAGAACAGACGACCGAGCGGCCGCGTCCCGTTTCGAACGACATTCCCCACCCACCCACGAATGTCGCGGCGCCAACGGAGGGGAAAACAAACGAGAAAATGTACACGACGGAGCGCAGGCGAATGAGCCTGCACGAGATCAAGCGGCGGGACCCGGTGTGGGTGTCCGCGGGGAGTTTGTGGCAGGACTCGCTGACGATGGAGCTGTGCGCCAGCGGCCCGGGCAAGCAGATGGTGTCTCCCCGCAGTCGCACCCGGGCCGTGTCCGTGGTCTACATCGTCAGCGAGGAGGCGTCGGTGCCGCAGACCGAGGAGAACTTGTCCCTGAAGTGTCTGAAGGAGGCCTGCGCGGACGCCCACGCCGCCTTCAGGACCGTCTCGTTCGAGCGGATCTCCCTGGGCACCACGGACATCCTGGACAGCTTCTACAACGCAGGCAAGTGCGGGCATGCCAGCGCGAGAGACTTGCGAACAGTTTTACGCACATTGCGCACGCACTTTTCTTTTTCTTTTCTAACACCCCCTCCTCCTGTCTGCGTCCCCTCCATCAGATGTGGCGGTGGTGGAGATGAGCGACACCTTCTGCCAGCCTTCCCTCTTCTATCACCTCGGAGTGCGAGAGAGTTTCAGCATGACTAATAACATCATCCTCTACTGCTACAAGCAGGACAGCGACCTGCAGGCCCTCAAGGTACCCCCGAGGGAGCTTAGAGGGCCACCTTTCTGGGCCACCTTTCACCCAGCTGCAAGGTTCTAGCTTCTGATGCGGGCCCGACTCTCCTGTAAACGCTTGTGGCCCCAAAGGGTGTGAAAATAAATGTCAAATTTGCACGATCGCGCCACGTGCCACCTCCTGTAGGTGCTTTACTGCATGTTACTGCAAAAAAATTGGACCATTATAGGCCCGTTAGTGGTTTGGTTTTAGATCCGGGGTCTCCCTTGCAGATTGATACGGACTTGAGGTTCTTCTGCCCCTCACTCATGAAGAATTGGGTGTTTAACTTAAGACAACACTGGAAAAACACCGGTTAGAATACAACATGACATTTCCCCACGTTTAACCAAATTCAAAATGGTGTGAAGTCTTCGCAGCTGAGCCGGCCGAAACTTGACTACTGAGCCTGTGGCCGGTTATTTCAACGGTTGCCGTCCACGTCTGTGTCAGTCTCCTGCCACATCCGAAAGGCCCTGAAGCTCCTGACACTGACGCCGCGCCCTTGTACCCTCCAGGAGCAGTGTGGCAGCTACACCTTCATCCCGTACGTGGTGTCGCCCCAGGGCAAAGTGTTCGCCTGCGACGCCGCCATGATGGCGGGCATCAAGGAGCTGATGCAGCCCAACTTTCCGCTGGAGCCCCTGCTCACGCCGCTGGTGGAGAGGCTGGTGCATCTGCTGAACAACACTCACGTGCAGTCCAGGTCAGGCACCGACCGACATTCTCGTCTCAGATTACACACACACACACACGCACACACACACACATGCACCGGCACTTGCCGTAACCGTTTACATCCGCCCGTCCTTGCTCCGTTGATGTGTTGAAAGCGTGTGGATTTTATGGCCCCTCTGCTGTTTGTGCTGACAGCGAGTACTTCCGGGAGTCGGTCAGGCACGAGATCCGCATGGCCCGGGAGCGGTTCAGCGGCCAGGCCCTGAGCCAGGAGCTGAGCCGCATCCAGAAGCGCCTGGACAGCGTGGAGCTGCTCACCCCCGATATCGTCATGAACCTGCTGCTGTCCTACAGGGACATTCAGGTGGGCACGTGTGTGTGTCAGTGTTCGGCGTCCGTTTGCATTTTAAATACGCAGTGGGTTTGGATTGCAGCTTGATATTATTTTACACCATCACCTATCCCCCAAGTGTCAGATAACGAATGCCAAATATTCACAGTCACGGTCACACCGCCGCTGTTCAGCTATTTAAACCATACGGGAAAATTGAAGTTGAGATCAGGCACCAAAGTGCTTAAGGAAAATCATGATTGGGTTGAACGTATTATTTTTTTCATGTATAATTTTAAAAATTTTTAAGTTTTAAATCATTATTATAATAGCTCTATCATATTCTGTTTTCTGTTGCGGTTTGATTGAAATTTGGCGTTAAAATTTGGCAAAAGAGGTCATGTTTTAAATAAAGATATGCCATACAGTTATGGAAACATGCTCATATATATTATTTACCCGGGTGCAAATAGCACTGTTGGCTATGGGCAGCTGGTTGGTTATATCATTTGTTTTTCACAAATTAAAAGGATTCATTAACACAGAAATTGAGATGTCTGCACATTTTTACTCGGAAAAGAGAAATGTTTGGCTTTTAATTGACAAACACGCCAACATAATCTCCGACTGCTGCTCAATGATGTCTTTAGATCGTCTTTCTCATTTATGGACCAATTAGATACCTGCCTGCTTTTTCCTGGCTCCGTCATCAGGCTCAGTTTGTAAATCGATCGATCCACACACTTGTTTGTCGCTTGTATAGAAGCTCATCACAATCCACGCGGCATTGTTATGGGATGTGTGCGGATGAGCAGTGCCTGTAATTCTGCACGTGTTTCCCTCAGGAGTACGATGCCATAATCACTCTGGTGGAGACTCTGAGCAACCTGCCGATGTGTGTGGTGGCCAAACACCAGAATATCAAGTTTCACTATATATTTGCTCTGAACAGGTACGCAGACGGTTCCCGCCGCACCCGCGTGCTGTTCTACAAGTAAATAATGGCAAAACCTCCCGTTCTGGTTGCAGCTTGGTGGCCTTTTTATGTGTGTCGCGGCGTGATCGCCGATGTCGTCTCACCCCGCAGGAGGAACCTCCCTGGGGATCGCGCCAAAGCCCTGGAGACCATCCTG
Organism: Dactylopterus volitans; assembly: GCA_901007715.1. Classification (NCBI taxonomy): domain Eukaryota; kingdom Metazoa; phylum Chordata; class Actinopteri; order Syngnathiformes; family Dactylopteridae; genus Dactylopterus; species Dactylopterus volitans. Next base: position 19,434 of record CAAKHG010030091.1, read on the forward strand.
CCCATCGTGGAGTCGAGCGGCAAGGTGGCGTCGGACGTCTTCTGCCTGTGCGGACGCATCTACAAGGACATGTTCATAAGCTCGGGCTTCAGTGACCAGCTCAGCAGAGACCAGGCCTGCTATTGGTGCGTCCAGTTTGCTTTGCAAACGCATTTGCACAGTGTTTTTTTTTCAGTTGCAGACCCATTCACAGAACCCGTGTGCTCTCTTGTCCATCCCATCCTTACATTGACCTTCAGGTATGGAAAAGCTTTTGAGACGGAACCAACCCTTCACTCGGGCATCAACAACGTGGTTCTTCTGATGGCGGCCGGCCATGAATTCGAAACGTCCATCGAGCTGCGCAAATTAGGTGAGTATGCGCGTCCCCTCTCGAGAGGCAGGATAGCCTGCTCCGGCAAGGTGGGGATCATAAAAGTTTATGCTCTGCCGAATCATTATGTTGTAAAGGTTATACTCCTAATTGTGTGTTAGGCTTTATTTGGGAGGGGACAGTTCTCATTAAAGGGGCGGAGCACAGAGCGCTGCTCCACTGCGCCAAGGCGTAGGAATACGCTTGTGCAGCGGTCGAGAAAAAAAAGAGTAGTTCCAAATGGAACGTCCGTCTCGTGGATTTTAATTTGTTATGCCACTTTTTTTTATATCCAGTGACATTTCAGTGATTTCAGAATTATTAGGAGCCTGATTATAAAATGTGCAACAAATGTCACGTCTCCATCTCAGGCCCATGTGCACATGAGGATATAGGCGATAGAGGTACTTGGGGTTTGGGCAGTTATTGTAAAATCTTTGCTATTTATCCAGAGGAATAAAATGTTGCTCATGATTTAACGTCTGCATCGCACATTAGACGCCGCCCATACGCTGTTTTTGAAAATGCCATCATTCACTGTGCTGTGTCGGTGTCCAGGTGTAACCCTCAGCACCTTGCTCGGCAGGAAGGGCAGCTTGGAGAAGATGAAGGATTACTGGGACGTCGGCTTCTACCTGGGCGCCAACATCCTGGCTAACGAGCACAGGAAGGTCATCGAGGCCTCGGAGAAACTCTACCGGCTCAAGGCTCCGATCTGGTGAGGCTTAAGCGCCGAATCTCGTTAAGCGGCGACTATACACGGGAGATTCGGAGCTCATCGGCGGGATTCAGTTAATGGGGCTTTCTGGCTTGTTCTGATTGCCCCGACTCGCCTGCTCCCGCCTCCCCCTCATCTGGGTTACTGACTTTAGCCTGCCTCGTTCAGGTACGTGGCATCCATCATGGAGACGTTCATCCTGTACAGTCAGTTTGCGAAGCCAGCCGAGGTGAAGTCTCCCAAGCAGGACACCTTAAACTTCTGGATGGAGCTGCTTCTGCAGACCTGCAAACCCACAGTCTCCACAGAGCGCTGCCCAGTAAGACAACGCCAGTCACCCTTATCACCACCAACCTGGAAGCGGTCAACAGAAAACTTTCGTCTTCTTTTTTAACTTCTGTTTTGAGTTCAAGTGTCAAGATCGGCAGTGTTACAACCTCGCTGCACTGATAACATTTGTAAAATATGTGGCGGTGCACAGGGGAGACATGGAAATGGCACTTTTTTCTCCCCTTTTTTAATTAGAAGAGAAGCAAAGCCTGTTCGGTTGCTTCCCTTGTTACTAAAGAGACTATAATGATAATAATTATCGAATTTGAATTTGCTTTTCAGGTGCTCATCCTGGAGCCGAGTAAAGTCTTCCAGCCTTCTATAGTGTCTGTGAGTGAGGAGGACGAAAGTCGCACTGTCCAGTTGAAACACGTCACACCCTTCAAGGTATGCGAGCCGTGTGCCCCCCCCCCCCTCAACCCCTCCAACCTCCGTACTCCTCCCCCATCCGCTCGACCTGCCCTGCAATCCAAATTCTCCCGATTACCTGTCACAAGTGCTGCAGCGCATTGTGTAATATAAGGAAGTGTAATTTATGGGCCGGTGAATATTTAATCGGAGGAGTGTGTGGGTGTGTTCCATGAACGCGTCACTGTGTGCGTGTCTTTGTCTGCGCTCGTGTGTGTGTGTGTGTGTGCGTGCGTGCGCGCGCGTGAACCGACTTGGCCCACATACCCGCGGGCTGTTTGCTTTTCGTTTCCCCTCCGGCTCGCGTGTTCCAGCCGCCTCGTCTCGTGTGGCGTCGCTGCACTCCAAACTGAACGCTGCCTTTTGTTGTTTTTTTTTGACTTTGAATCGACAGAAAGGTTTACACCAGTGGACTTTCCCAGCCTCTGCAATTCGGGGAGTGAGGTATAGTGACGTTCGGCATGTGCTAACATCTTCTCAAGAAAACTCTGCGCTGGGTGTGTGCTGCAAAGCCTGCTGCATAAAGCCGGAGGAGCCAAAACACACTGGTTGTCTGGGCAACCTTGGCTGCTTCTCTTTTTTTTTCTTGTTCTGTCAGAGTTTTCTGCTCTGCCAGCACACTTCTAGGTCACGTGTGTTTCTCGCTGGCTCGTCTCTCGCCGCTGCACTTTGGCCCGCCGATTCACAGAGCAAGCAATTTTCATCACAGGAAACAGTCATTTGCTGGGTCACTAAACAAACATGTTTATCAGATTGCCTTGTTTTTAAGGGATGATGCGAAACACCTTTTTTTTTTTTTTTTTTTAATCTGAGCAGGAGCATTCATCAAATTAATCTGTTTCCTTCCATTTGTTTACCCAAAGCTAAAATTGAAATGTAAATATTAGCTGTTGCGCCAGGGGGGGGGGGGGGGGGG
>CAAKHG010030107.1:12171-23160 GCA_901007715.1 Dactylopterus volitans
ATGGCAGTTGTGCTGACATGTGACTGACAATCACATGACCTATCCTTTATGTATGGTGTACTAATATAGTATATTATCTTGTGTCAAGTATGGTTGATTCCTTTATTCATCTTATGCTCCCATGATTATCTGCAAGAAGCTATTTGAGCTATAATACACACAATAAAATATTCAAATCATTTTTCAACAAATTGCTTATGGTTTGTTGCACTGGGAAATACGTTATCTCACTTCCTCTTTGTAGTACTGTGTATCCTTGTTGTGGATATGAACTGTGTAACACAGCTAACAGTCATAGGTTAGTCATTGGCCGCACTGCAAAATGCTGAATTATCATCAGCAGCTTGCCACTACCCACTGACCTGTTTCTTTTCTCCATCTTTGTCATCCACATAAGACAACACAAAGTCGATCCTCCGCTCACCGTCCCTGAAGAACACAGTGTCTTTGTTTGGTTGTAGCTTTTCTGTCTAAGGAAGAAACAACAAGCATAAGAAAACATATTTAGCCCTCTAACAGTTTCGAAGCATTGAAACAATGGACATGGCACCCAAGAAATAAGACATGGAAAAACAATAATTGTAGAGACACTTTTAACGAAATTAAACACAAAATTTATGTTGGTATAGTGACTTGTGATTACTCATTCACTTGTCAGCATATTGGTGAGCATCGCAAAGAACGCTGTTTCATTGGGAGTCAAGTACAGCTGAGAGTCCGGGACAGAGCGCAACCTGTTATTATACTAAAATTAGCTGCTTGGGAAGGCCAAACATGTTCTAAATGTACCAGTGTTTGACTTTCAGTCATTCTCCTGAGGAAAAAAAAAATCGACAGTATTATCATCTTTATTGTTATTATCATATTTCAAAGTAATACGTATTCATATTTGAAGAACTGTTACAACAATGTATATACTCTGTAGTTGCCTTGATTGCGTTTAAATACTGGCAAAACCTAATTTCACTCAAAATATGAAAGCTAAGGTGTGGTTGTTGTTTAGAAGTGAACGTGTATGCCCACTGGAAGAGACACGTACACAGTTAACAACGCTGTGGAGGAGCCAGCTTGTTTGTTCGCTCCAAAACCCCACCCATTCTGTTTATCAGACCAACACATCCACCGGCAGACCTTCTTGTAACAAGGTTGTGAATTTCTGCTGCTGTTATGTGGTTATGTAATCGTGCTCTGACTTAGCGAGAGTGCCCCTTTAATGTGCCCACCCCTAAAATCGTACATCATCGAGGCACAAACAGCATTACAAATCAAGATGAATAAAGTGGTCTGGCTTCCGTGAATCACTGCTGAGGCGACTGAGATTCACTGCAACGGTTTGTTGTTGGAGAAATGACAAGCGCTCTTTGAGACACAGCGGTCTTGTGATTCAGCATTCAGAGTCCACAAAAGGTCACAAGAGCAGAAAAAGAAATATCCGTGGCATTAAGACTCAGATGCATCCAAGCAGAAAGAAGCTTTGAAAGCTCAATTTAAAAGTACTGCATCAAATGTTTAACATTGTCTTCAACAACAACAAATTACATTGAAATGTTAGAAGACTAATAAAAAATTGTTTTCTTGTGACAATGTGAAGACTAACAGTCAGGGTGTGGGTTGGATCTTACTTCTGTATGTCCAGGCAGCTTTGCTCTGTCAGACGATGAATCGATACCATTTCCATTGCTTTCATCTGAAAATGAAATAAGATGAAAAAAGTTAGTAGTGCTAGAATAAAAAATACAGATATGCATATGTATATGTATATTTTACCAAATGGCACTATCACCCACAAGTCCAAAAAACAAATCTTCAACTAACTTTACAATTAGTGCATCAATTGCTTTATTTAAGTTATGTCACTTGTTTTACAGTACCAAAGAACATGTATTTATGCGCACACTTTTTTTTTCTTAAAATTGACAGCTCATGTTTTCACTTTTGAATGAGATTATCTCCTGAAAGAGTTGTTTATGTGTCCGCCTGCAGTTTGAAGTTGGGATGAGCAGCATCTGGGCTCCAACTTGATTAGGTCTAAAAACCAGACTGCTGGCTAATGAACGAGCTACATGTATGAAATGTGTCAGTTTCAAAAGTTTGCAAAGCAATTTCTGCTAGTCAGTCCATCAAAACAAAAACGAAAGACATAATTTGGTTACACTGTGAGACTGAGCGGGCTCATAGGAGTTAATATCTACATAGTTAACAATGCTGATGGATCTGATAACAGGAATCATGTTCATGGACACGGTGTTATTACGATTTTTATCATGACAATATGGTGAAGTCTGATTAAGGCTATATTACTCTGCATTTATCCATATAATCTCATTTCATTGAAACAAAACAGCTGCATGTAACGTCTAAGCTATTTTATTGTTAATTTCCAAACTTTCTTTTAGAAGAATCCATCTCTGACTGCAACTAATGGGGAAGCCATGGGGAAGCCCAGTGCAGTTATTGTTCAAAAAACTGTCATACTAAAAGTATGTTGAACATTATCGTACACAGCTTGGTTGTTGGCATTAGCCTCTCCACATTGTAGTAGGCCTGATATGGAAATGTTACACATAACCTAAAGGATGAGAGCTATTTTTTTATCCACCTTTTTGGTGTGTGGTCACAGTAATGTAGATGATTTGTGCTTGCTGACGTGATTCTTGCAGGTGCCCACTGATAACTCAGCAATATGATAACAATTTCCAACGAAGCCAAGACTTTCTCTTTTGTGGTCATCCGCTGGCTAATAACTGTTATGACTGAAGAGCGTCTTGAGCAAACTCAGTTTAACAAAAGGCCTCATGAAAATCCTCCCATCTCCTGGCAACATCAGGAGATGCAGCTGCTTGCCATACTGGATGCACATTAATAGATGCTGAGAGACAGATGAGAAACACAAAGGCAGGGTCACACACACACACACACATACACACGCACACACTCTCTTCTTGGTCTCCACTACAATGACACACCACATTTCCAGTCAAGCAGTTCTCTCCCTGGTGGTGGTGGACGTTGGCAGAAGGGAATGTGCTCATGTGGCACGGCTCTGCTCACTGCCTGCCTCCCTTTCATTCCTCAATGGTGGGAATGTGGTGCTTCCTGTGGGGGAGGCCGCAGCTTGTATGAGGAGACCAGTGAGGGGGAGGGGCCTGAGCCTGGGTATCTGCAGTGCCAGACAGCCAACCCCCCTTACATTAACAAGCACATTCAGAGATAATCCCCAGCCTCCTTCAGCTTCGCACAGGCAGCCACCTCTGATTGGATACAACGATATGACAGACAGCAGCATGAGCCAATGAGATTGGGATCATGGTGTCTTCATGTGTAAACTCTTATGTTAGTCCAGCAGACTCGGAGGAATGGAAATGTGTCATGTCAGTTTGAAGAGAGCAATCCCTAAGGTATACAAAGAACAAGGGATTTTTCCATGAGGCTCATGGGAAGTATTGTGAACTGTGGAGCGCAGTGCTTCCCTTTTCTTGCCCGTTTTTTTTTTTTCTCTCTCTCTTTTCTAGCTCACTTTTTTTTGCTGTTGCTCCAACTGTGCACAGCCAGTTATCAGAGCCAGGGCAGGGCAAACAGAAGCACAGGGCTGATGTGCAAAATCTACTTTCACAGGGATACAAGCAACTGAAGAGAATGTGTTTTGTTAAGATGTACAACCTCGCAGTACTGGCAGACTACTGTACAGAGGAAAAGAGTCGAAATCTCTCCTGTGCATGTTGTCTGGCACCAATTGCCTGAAAATAACAACAATACTTTCAAATTACAGTTATTGATTTATGTAAGATTATATTTCTTTTTGAGAATGCAAGCTGGCATCAAGAATAGTGTGAAAGCAAAGTACATGTAGTAAATTTTTAAAACACAACAGCAAGAAACATTCTCCTTCAAACATGCCTGTCAGCAATTGCCAGCTTACTGAAAAAGTACGTCAGTACGTCACATCTAGTCGTGGTCAAGTTAATGGTGACGTATTTAACAACCATGAAAGAGGAACTGAGGTTTTTAGATTTTTAGCAGCTAATATTTCCTGTTGTGGTTCAGAAAATTCCGAGATATGTTATTGCAACAGGAAAGTTTTTACTCTTCCTTACAACTCCAAGTGGTAATCCTCCATTTCTTCTACCCACTCAACAAGTTTTGCTTTTGTTAAAAGCTTGTGGCTTTTGAGCCAAAGCAGGAATAATGAATACTGTTTAGGGTTTGTTTTTTTTCTTCAAGTGTTTCAGTAAAAAGCTCTTTTAAAGGCCACAAGAGGCACTACAGTACGGCAATGATTTTACAGGCTGAGTGCTCTCTTTAATGAGTCGCATGATGTCGACGTGTAAAATTAATGGAATTCAGGAAACAAGAGGATTATGGGCTCCAAGGCCCCTCTATCAGAGAGATTTACTGTATGCAGATTGCACAAATTAAATTAATCTGAATGTTACACTGTCTACTGCACTCAGTGACAATAGCCAGGCTCTACTACTCAAACAGAAAACATTGGGTATATTTGATTAGGTGGTTCAAAGGACTTGATGGTGAGAACCAGGCACAGTCACACAAACAAAGTGATAAAATCAATGCTTAACTCATAATCTGAGCTAGAAATACCATCCTGCAGTTGTATGCTTCCATGTAAGTTGAAGCTAACATCCATGTCTGTCTATAATATATCATGAAGACTTTTAATTGAATTAAATGTATTAAGAGCAGAAAAATCTGTTGTCCATTTAATCTTATTTGAAATTTGTCTAAGATGTTGCTTTCTGAAACAAGCTTTTTAAAATCAAAACGAGCTGGACATTTGAACCCTAATCAGTCCCTCCTTGAGCCTCAGTTGAGATCTGTGCTTAATCTAAAGAGATTCCCTCTTGGCATTCTTCATTTATCATGTTCACAAGAACTATAGAGTTCACAGTGAAGTTGACCTTTGACCTTTTGGATACAAAAAGCCATTTAATTGTTTAGATATTTTTGTGAAATTTAGTCATAATCAGCAGACGGTATAGAGTTTTAACCATAAATTGGCTTTGTGAGATCACAGTGACTTGGACCTTTGCTACAATTCTACAATTCAATTTGCACAGAAGCAAATTACATGTGAGAGCTCAACAATACAAGCACACCTTTGACCAACAAATTCAAATCAATTAATTCATGAGCTCAAATGGACATTTGTGCCAAATTGCAACTGCTTAATCAAAATAACAAAAAATGATAAAGTCAAAATTATCCGATGAAATATATATATATATAATAGGCATAACATTACATTGTGACCTTTATATGGATGAATGGATAAAATGGCACTGTAAGGTACATTTCTTACAAAACTAAGAACAAAAAAAAAAATCCAACATTATTGAAATTTTCAAGAGAAAAATCAATTTGAAACATGACCCTAATCGAGATAAATCAGCCAACCCTTTATAACACATCATCATGCCTGGCTACATTGTACTATATTTGTGCATGCACCCATGTGGGTCTGACACAAACACAGACCACAGCAGTCAGACTCAGAGATGCAGGCTGACAGGCGGGCAAACACACATTTGGACGTGATTAGCAGACTCACTAGGAAAAGCAGTATAGAACTGACAGCCAGCGACAGTGGCAGCGATGTGGTCAACTACTGAGAAGAGCTTGGCATGAAAGACGGAAGCAGGTAAATGAAATAGGAGAAGCGGCGCAGACGGATGAGCGGACGGACGGACGGACAGAAAGGCGTCACATAAAGCCTCTGATCTGCCCGTACCTGAGTGCAGATTCATCCTGAATGCGGTCAGCACTGCAAGACCATCTTTGAAGAACAGACAGATAGACAGATGAGTTAGACATTAGACTTATGCTTGAGGTAGGAAGTAAATATGCCTGTTTTCAAACACCGACGCACTCTGATTGACTCGAGAGGAACAACGCGAATGGATGCAGAGAAAATAAACAAACTGCTCAGCCAAGTGTTTTATCACTTGCAGTGATCGCATCAAAGCTCCCGTCTGCGGCGGAGCATCTAAACAAACAGCGGTAACGACCTGAAATCAACAAAAAAGGCTACTGCATATTTGATTCAGTAACACACCAAAGAGTTTACTATGACTCAAGCAAGGCGTGTGGGTGATTTTACAGCACCCGCTGTCTCTAAAAAGCAGCAATAACAGCATAACAGCCCTCGTGTGGCTCTTTCACAACGCAGGCACTCAATAGGACCCCTGATTCCCACCCCACACCCACACAACACATATACTCCACTCAAACATACATTCATTTTTAAATTTAGAAGTTATTATGCTATATTTATCTAACTATACGTAGTTATGGTCCGACTCAAAGTCAGCCTTTCTCTAAACTAGACGCACCTGCCTTGATAGTTAGGAGAACTGGGCAAATGTGAGGTCACACACACATGAAATTAAAAGCATTACGCTGAAATATCAACTTGAATACCAAAACGCTGGTAATAAGTGATGAACTTTTGACATGCAGACTTGTTGCAGTGCAACCGCAACATCCTGAGTGGAGCTTTTAAATTTCTTATGACATGCCGTCACTTTTATCTTTGTGCCCACATTTCCTGTCAAACCTGGTTTGCTAAGTATAGTATCTACTAAACGACTACAGTGAAGAATTTTGTTATTATTGCCAAGATGTCTGTTCTTTCTTTGAGTGGATTTATGCTAGTTTTTGCTTTAACCTATCAATATGTGACAAATGTCCAGTAAATGCTGATTGCACAATATGATGTATATGGGGAAAAAAATAACACATTTGGGCATCATTTGGCATCAAGAATGGTTTCCTATCAGACACACTATTACTATCAAATTTCCACCAGCCTATTGCCACTTTAAAACTCAAAAACTTAATTTGATAAAACGACTTCAATGTATATTTAGAAGCTTCTGGATCGTTCTTTCATATCATACTTTCCAAGGTTAATTTTCATATTTCTATTTTCTTTCTTTGCACTTTAAAAACTTTTCATCAATCTTGTTTTGGGGATATTCAACTGCATGGACATAAGGGGGGGAGGGAAATCGAAATATTAAGCATTGTTAAAATGTAAGTGTGAGTTGAATGTTTGCCTTGTCATAAGCAATATTCAGTTCTTATCATCAGGATATATGGTCCCAAAGGTACTTCCTTAACAATCCCCAGAATGCTGGAACAGTGCAAAAATACCACAAACCCCCATAGAAGAGGTCATGTTAAGGCTAGAGAAGACAACTGTCTTATCCTCATAAAACACAACTTTTAAATACAATGTTTCACCTCTTCGATAGTGGTTGAGGAAAACATGTGAGTTGTTTCCCAGGAACGCTGGAGAACACAGATTAGGCAACCGTACAATCAGATTAACTCTTACACACAGATACAGTAGAATGACAATGTAGTCTCTACAGCCACAGTTGCTAAAGGAACAGCACACATACATAAAATATTTAGTCTTTTTTTTCCCCTTCCTCTAAGTGTTTCATGACCATTTGCCCAAAGGCCAGGCAACTGCATCTAGGGCAAAACGGGAGCACACATTCTAAAACGAGCCCTGTTATTTTAGTTTGAGTGTGAAACTTTCTCTCTCAACTCAAAACATCCCCAAAAAAATCCCTCTGTATGTCTCAGTTGAGATGCTGTCAAAGTCTGATTTAGTATCATGCCTCATCCCAGGGGTAATACAATTACAAGGTCTGTTTCCATAGCGACGCATTGCCTCTGTTTCCCCTCTGACTGGTAGATGACTTCATCAGCTAAAAGCTGCACATAGCGGTCACATCACCTTAAAAGGAACTGTATCATTTAAATCACTGATTCTTACTATGTCAAGGACACTTGCAAAGGGAAATGGATACTGTGTTATAATTAACAGATGGCAAGAATCTGGTGAACTGCTGCTGAAAACATTTAAGAACAATCGGGTCCAGCAGCAGGTGTTTGTGGATTCAGAAAAACACCATGCAGTAACACCCATGCATGGTGTTCATACTGCGGTAGGAAGTCGGTCAGATCTATAAATCAGTGTTTGGTCAAGAAAAGTAATTCACTTTCGACACAAACGCAGGGTGATGACCCACTATTTCCTGTCTTTTCACATGCAGCTGGGGGTTTCCTGATAAGACCCTCAACAAAGCCTTTTCAAAGAGAGTGCAGTCTATCAACCTGCAGCTCAGACTGGATACGCAGGCACATGCCTTTATTTAGCGCTCATCAGTTAACACAATAAAATGCAATGAGGTTCAGATTGGTATACATTAAACACATTTCACACTGACTGCATTGAAAAGTGATATAGGTGTATGTAGTTGCAAGTGAGATACGGGTTGACGGTATCTTCACCGCGACCCAGTACATAATAAGATAAAAGCATTTCGGCTGGCAGCAAATGCAAGCAGAGACATAAAACACGACGTACAGTACTGTTGCTAAGAGAGGGCAGCCTGGAATTACACAGAGTGGAGCCTTTTAAGGTGTCCCGACTGGCTGGATCGAGTGATCATGACTCCTGTGCTACTTTCCTACACAGGGAGACCATTCAAAACCGATGATGAAAACTAGATGGGGCGAGGCAAACAGAGTCCATATCTAATTTACGGCATCTACATCTATGTAACAGTTGTTAATGAAGTTCTAATGTATGCATGGAAGACAATGCGTCACGATGGCCGTTACAGGGCAGCCCTTGAGCGAGGCACCCCGCAACCCCACAAATGCTCCTGGGGCGCTGTGACGATGGCAGCTCACTGGGCCAGTGTGTGTACTAATCATGCATGTGGTCTGTGTGCACTGTGCATGGGTCTCATGCACAGAAGTAATTTCCCCTCTTGGGACTAATAAGAGATAGTGATTCTTTTTTCAATAAAAATTAAAAAGAATGACCACAATGATCATTGCTTTATTGGGCTGATTATTTCAAACAAGTGTTTCTACGTACAGACGTATGTAAGGTGACTATGCAACTTTGAGTCGTCCTTCCTAAAACGCACGGCTGCTCTTATCTCAAAGCCACAAGACTTTCCCCAATGTGCGAACGTTATAGTCTCTCCTGTCAATCAGGAGTCAAGTAGGTCAATACGTGCGCTTACACCACATCTAAATCATTTTTGAAACCATCTGAGTTCGCCTTAGTAAGGAGTTAAAAGTGTTAGGATTGCCCAGGTTTTAATAATTGAAACATGGACTACGTAAAATGGAATGAAACTGTTAGGACAACCGTGCGGCATGTCTACACACTAACAGCCCGCAGCCACAGTTTTGCTGCCGGTCAGATGGAGCTTGCCTGTTTCATATGGGGCAAACACTGAATTTTTGAACTCATGCAACATTAATGAGAGCCGGCGAGTAAGCCTCACATTTAGCAGAGTAATCAGTCTTTAACCACACAATGGCATTTTTGCATTCAGTTTCCTTTCTGTTGAATTATAGATGGGCGGCATTTCAGACATCCGCAAGCAAAACCGTTAACGTGCCCGCTCTTTGAATCCCCCCCGCCCATTGAAGTCAAGATACAGAGAAGCAGGCAGTTATTAAAATCAAAAGAGGGCAATGAAAACAATTGCACTCTAAGTTGAGGCGGTTTGAGATGTTGTCTTGAATTGTCCAGTGATGGTGTCACTTGAGCTGAGTGTAAGCAGGCTTTCACTGTTGCGTGGATGTGTGGTTTAAGAACGCCACCGTAATTTGTCATATTTAGAGTGATGATTGGGGGGGATAATCCACCAAACCTCTCCTATTATGATACAGTATATGAAGCTCGGTGGAATGATAATTTACTCGTAGATGCCATCTGACATCACACATGTCAACATCGTTATTTTCATTACAGCTGTACCTGAAAGCATTACGCACAACGGCTAAACCTCTACAGACATCCTAATGGATGCTGGTGCAAGCCACAGACTGCAGGCTGTTTAGCACAGAGTCACTGAATCCCTTAATGGACACATGTACGACGCTTCACAGAACAAGGAGGGGCAAAACAATCAAGCATTTGTTTATTTAACTCATATGTAATAGAATATTACATAGGGGCTGTGGATCAGAGCCGGCCGAGTGAAGGCTTCCACTGGGCGTCTCTGCAAAGTGTGAAAGTTGCAAAGTTTTCTCATTAGTCCACGGCGGTTGCCATCCAGCTAATTGCTGCCTAACTGCCCCGTTGCAAGGAAGTAAATAATAATTCTCATTCTTCATATTGTTCATGTACAATACTCAATATTGTATATCGGCAATTTCAAAACAAAAGAATCTCAGGTTTCTGTCCTAAAGCAATGTAAGTGATGACATAATCATGATAATAAAACAGAAATAGCACATATTTTTTGCAACGCGCACACAAACAGAAAGGGGAGAATTTTGGTGGCTATTTCTGTCCAATGTTTTTTTTTACTTGAGATCAAACCGAACCGTGTGACCTATGACACTGGGACCTCCCAGTTTGGACCCGACTGATGCGATTGCGATGAGACCTTCACGTTTGTCTGAAAGAGCCTCGGCTCGAGGACCACCCGTGTCCTCCAGGGTGACCTAAATAAACAACACGCTTTTGGGGGAACGTCAAGGGCTCGTTCGTGCGATGCAAACCTCACGAGGATCTTGATCATCACCCCCAGCCCCCAAAGTTTCTCGCTTTACAGTTGTGTGACGTCAGCCCGCCAATTTGACATCTCGCTGCACGCGTTTGAAAAGTAGCCCATCGCACATTTACACGGACGCTGCACAAAAACATATGTGGCGGCAAAGGGATGCGTGAGCCTCACACCTCGTGCGGAAATATGACATTAAAAAAAAAAACAACCGTTATCACATAGTTGCGAGTTTAAAGTTGCTATATTCAGACACGCTGTGCTTCCATATTGCTCGACAGGATTTCGTTTTAAAGCCGGGATATATATTTTTTTTACAAGAGGGCGACCGATTCCTGGTGACTGCCGTGTCGTTTTTTTTTTCATTCAAATACTGTCAATCGATAACGATCATCGGCAGACGTGTGACAGGAGGACGACGGGG
>CAAKHG010030109.1:12270-29239 GCA_901007715.1 Dactylopterus volitans
CCTCTCCCTCCTCTCTCTCTCTCCCCCCCCCCCCCCTCCCTCTCTCTCCCCCCCCCTCCCCCCCCCCTCTCTCCCCCCCCCTCCCCCCCTCTCTCCCTCTCTCTCTCTCTCTCTCTCTCTCTCTCTCTCTCTCTCTCTCTCTCTCGCTCTCTTTCTCTCTGTAATAGCCTACGAGAGGATTCCTCACATTCTTGTGTGTTTTTCCGGCTTGCTCTCTGTTCCTCTGACTTGCTCCCATTGGCCTGTCCCCGCAGGCTTCACATGGGCTACATGTGTACACACTAACACACTCGGCATACGAATACACACACACACACAGACACATTACACGCATAAATGCTGAGGATGCAGTGTATTGCAAATGCCACCCCTCTGACAGTCACTTGTACGATAAAGTAAAGCAAACATTGCTGCACATGGTGTTTACTGTGACACAACTGCACATTTAAAATGCCCATTTTTTAAATTTCTAACCAGCGATTACACTCTTATGTGTAAGTTACAAGTAGCAACGTTTTGATACATCCAGTTCCACTGAGTGTTAAGACACTGCATGCAGTCTATTAAAAGGTTATTAAGAGAGCAGGACCGATTTTTCAACATGCAAGATGATACAGAAAACACTGCAGAGTTATCGACTGCATCAGTCATAGATATTTGTATTTCCTTAAACATTTGATTTTGGTTGTATTCATGTATACAGCATGTGTGCTGTGTGATTGTTATATTGTTGCATTTGTCGCTTTCCTGTCGGGGCTGCCTGATGGTCGCTTCCTTCCCCATGTTGCCCTCTGGTGGTTATCATAGTGACTTGCAGTTAGTTTGCAGGGGTGAAGAGTCTTATACATTGACCTCTCTCACACCCACACACTTTTTCTCTACCGCTGCTTCCCACAACATATGATCCCAATCCCAAGCTTCTCCCAGCAGGGAAGCTATTCCTCAACCTCCAGCCGATGATCTGCTCATCCTGCCAGTTTGCAGCCGAGGTTCCCTAATCCTGCATCTTAAAACCGCTGCTGCTATCTGATTGCAGAGGAGATGTGTTGGGTTTTCTTGTGTTTATTCTGTTTAAATGTGTGGAGTAAAATCAGCATTTTAATCGCGAAAGATGCCACTAAGCGAGATCAGGTGATCAAATGATGAAAATTCATCCTAAATGGCAGAAATACTGCTTGTCTTGGCCGGCTAGAGGGATATGTCAATGTCCGGCTGCCACAGCGTCGCCCCTACTCTCATTTCTCAGCTTGCACATGCTCGATTCCTTTCCTCGCCTCCCATCCTTGGTCCCTCCCACCAGAGATGCAAGTGTAAGACGCACATGAGGGATGCGCGGAGAGAGGAGTCGATTTAACTAAACAAGACATTCATGTTTCAGTGCCATCATTTTTAAACGTCAGTTGGGCACAACGTGTCTTAGCTGCATTTCCCCTCCATTGTTTTGTGTTCACCAACTGCTGAGTTTGATCACTGCAAAGTGAATGAATATCTCAGATGTTTTAAACCTCAAATGATTTTTATTTTTTATTTCATTATACTTTAATAATCCCACATGGGGATGTTTTTTTTTTTTCTCTGCTTTTGACCCATCTACTCGTGCACACACACCACATGCACAGTTAGTACACACACCGGAGCAGTGCGCTGTCATCATCACAAGGCGCTACAGAAACCGTGATGGACAGGCAGTCTGATTGTGCATTTGATCATCTTCGATAATAATCAATAACAAACTGTTTGACAGGCCTCTTTTAGTCACAGGCACCGAAACATTTGTGTTTGGGTGATTGAGACGTCCTTCAAACGTGAGCCTTATTGATTTCTGGGTCACAGGAAGGAAGACAGCGGAGATGAGGCGGCACAAAGTCGAGCCTCTGGTTTTGTGCTCTTCAGAACAACAAAACTCAATTGGCACCATGTGAAACCCAAGAATTTGAAATGCAAAGAATGATCCTTCCTCCTCAACTCGTTATAGGATGCTAGGCTGTAAAAACATTACATGAGGGGAAAATCCATTCGACTGTGCTCCTCTGCTCTTGCGTATGTCAGAGCCTCAGATCTGAAAATAGATTTATGTAATTCCCTCAATGTTGAAACGAGGCAGATCATCTGTGCCTGTCACCTCAACCCCGCTCCTCCTCAGCACTGATGCGCGCTGATAAAAGTTAAGCCTGTCATCGCACGTCTCCTCGGCAGTGGCAAACACCGCTGATACCATGATATCGGAGACACACAAGTCTCCTCAAATCAAGTCTCGCTGCCTTTGCGCTGTTGCTGGAGCTCCATCGTCTAGATTTGCACATCAAACGCCCGTATACATATTCAGCAATCACAATTAAAACATCAAAACCCGGGTGTGCTGCATCTCCCGTCCAACTGCATAAATGCGTGTTTAATTCTCCCTTTAACGTCTCCCTCAGCATTACACCAAAGACGCCGACGGCCTTTGCACCAGGCTGATCAAACCCAAGCTGATGGAGGGAACAGTGGCAGCGCAGGACGAGTTCTCCAGGAGTAAGGGCACACTGAGCTCATTACACTGCTCTGCAGGGACACTGGCAGCGCTTCACACAGTGACATTTGTGCGTGCGCTGTCACGCCGCCCTCACAAACAGGCCGCACGTAAAGACAAAGCTCGCACCCGCTCAAAAGCTCCGCTATCTTGCTAGGCCTAATAGCATTAAACAGCAGAGGGTAATTAATCTCTCTTAGTCTGGGGACGACTGCCGGGTCTCAGCAGCTCTCAAGGTCAATCCGAGTCTGCCTCCACCCCCGTCCACCCTCGTCCCTCCACATGTGCCCGCCGGAGATGTCCAATTCCTGAACTTGACAGCTGAGAACTGATAATTGTTGCATTAAATCAAAACTCTTCGTTCAAAGCGAAGCAGCCATCATTCCAAATGCGGGAGCAGACGTGAGCTGCCGAGAACGCGCCAAAGAATCGTTGAATACATTTGTTGAATAGTTCAGTGTTTGCTGGGCTCTCTGAACACTTAACCCGCAAAGTTACGAATCATTTCTGAAGGCGACTCCGAGTATTTTTTCAGACACACATGCTCGCCCCTGCTCATGCCACAGCAATGTAATTTGACTGATAACCGCGACAGTGAATTAACTATGTGTCATCGTTCCTCTCTTGGCAGGCGGCTGGGCCTTGAACAGAAAGGAGCTGAAACTCTTGCAGACCATTGGCAAAGGAGAGTTTGGAGGTGAGAAGCTGATTGCACAAGGACCTCTGCATCATTTATTTTAGATTCCTACGCCCGAGTCGTGATCGGAGCCCACCAAGGCCGAGTCGTATATTTTATTACAACTTCATGCTGTCTGTGTCCTTGACAGACGTGATGGTGGGAGACTACAGAGGGACCAAAGTGGCGGTCAAGTGTATCAAAAACGACGCCACAGCACAGGCCTTCATCGCCGAGGCCTCCGTCATGACGTAAGATTCTCTGACTCTTTGTCCGTCACTGCTCCTGTAAGAATGTTGGTGCGTGCGCAGGCTTCCCTTCCTCTTTAGAATGTAAAGTTATATAATTCAGGCTCTTCTTCTCCAGATACTCTGGGATAATCCTGATCTCGTGGATTTGTCTGTTTTTTTTTGTTTTGTTTTTTACAGGCAACTGAGGCACAACAACCTGGTGCAGTTGCTGGGAGTGATTGTGGAGGAGCGGGGCAGCCTCTACATCGTCACAGAATACATGGCCAAGGTCGGTCTCCTCTCGTGCAAATCTACGACTACTCTCATATTCCAAACAGCTGTGAAGGGTGACAGCAACACATTCGTATGTAGAGAAACCTGAGTTTTTATAATAGGGTAGTCGTGATCATCATTTATAATTAGAGCTGCAGCAAGCCATTAATTGATAAGTTGTCATCTAAGAAAGAAATTGCCAATTATTTTAATAATCGCTTCATCATTTTCAGGAAAAATCCAAAAGGTAGAAATGATCCGATTCCAGTTTCTTAAGTGTGAATATAAGTTTGTTAATCGTCAGCAAAAAACTAAAAATCTTTATGTTACGGACAAAAATGGGACATTTGAGGACGTCAGCTTTGACTCTGGGAAGCACTGATCAACACACTTCACCATTTTTGACATTTCGTCAACCAAAAACGCATTAATTAATTGAGAAAATCAACAGATTTGTCATTAATAAAATTTGAACGACAAATCATCTCAATGTATTTGCAATGTTAGGAAACTCAAATCTGCAGTGACTTGAGTCACAAACATAGCTCAGTTTCGACTGTTGTCCTCTTGAATTACATCGAACTTAGTTGTGATTTTCAATCTTTCCGTCCTCAAGTCGACAATAAGAATTGAAATTAAGTTTATTTATAATCACAGCAAAGCAGCTGGTGAATATAGCGCCGATTCAGATACCATCAAAGGTTTCTCTTTATCAGCGACTTCCTCTGGCTTCCTGTTGTTGACTCCAAAAAACCCCCACCGAGCCAACCACATCCGCAGCTACTGTACATCTCTTTTAATACTTGAATTAAACACCGAGCAAAGCAAGCGTCACCCCCGCATACAGTATCCGCAGGCTTGCACGCGGTTAAACGGTACACATGAGCTGTTGTGCAACTCCAAACGATACGAGAATACTTATTCCATGCGATGATAATTCACCAGACACCAGTAAATCACAAAGGTCGTAGGAAAGACTTTATATTTGAATGACACGGCTGCTCTTATGCAAACGAACAACAGACCCACCGCGTAGCTCGGAGCAAACCACCGCCCTCAGGAGCAGGATTTAGTTCCTCACGTGCTGAAAAGGTTACGAGTGTCCGTCTGTCTCACCAGGGCAGCCTAGTGGACTACCTGCGCTCTCGAGGACGGACCGTGCTGGGCGGAGACTGCTTACTCAAGTTCTCACTGTGAGTCCCCCTCATCTCGCCGCTCGGTACTAATGTGTCATAGAACAGGCGGATGTTTGATGAGCTCGGCTCAGGGCTGGGAGTTAAATAGATGCTGCTCTCTAGCTGTCAGGGTTTGAATTGAATCTCAAAAGAACAGAGTCGAAGCCGCTCGACGAGTAGAGACATCAAAGAGACGTGGGGGGGGTTTTTCTTTTCGGCAGCAGCTGTCACGCAGCTTGTTTGCCGCGATAAATGGATGCGTCAACTGCGAGTCAACTGTCATTTACCCGATTGTGTCATCCAGCTCGCTCACAATGAGTGCGGCGGTTAAATAGGTGTAAATGTTCCAATCAGGAGGCGTGAATACAAGCAACCGCAAAGAAAAACGGCTACTAGATTAACCTATTGCGGTAGAATGCAACAGTCCTGCATTAAATTCTCCCTCAGTGAGGATTATAATGTTCAGTCTGGATTTAATCCGTCAAATTTTAGCTATTGTTTGTCGGAGGCTTTAATTTGTTGTGAGCACAGATTCTGTAGACGCATAGGAGTCCTCACTCGTGGTCTGCCCTCTGCCGGCGTCCCCGCAGTGATGTGTGTGAAGCCATGGAGTACCTGGAGGCCAACAACTTTGTGCACAGAGACCTGGCAGCCCGGAACGTTCTGGTGTCAGACGACAACATCGCCAAGGTCAGCGACTTCGGCCTCACGAAGGAGGCCTCCTCCATACAGGACACCGCCAAGCTGCCGGTCAAGTGGACCTCCCCCGAAGCGCTAAGGGAGAAGGTGAGAGAGGACGGGTGGTTGCGTTCCTCACACACTTGTTGTCACTTGCTTCATCGGTTTGGAGGGATTTTTCGTTAAAAGTTGCACTGTCTGGGAGAAAAAGCGCTTAATTTGTGCCTCTTAACGGTACAAAGGCCCATCGGTGGAGAGGTTCCCTCAAGTGTATAAACCCCCTTAAACACAGAACATTATGAACCACAACAAGCTGCTTATGAGCACCTTGGGGGGTTTGATCATGACCCCTGCAGGGTGCATCAGCAAACTCTTTCTGATGATGTGAGGCATCTTGCAGGTGTTGATGCCGTTCTGATGCCACAACAACAACAAAAATAAAGAAAAAACAAAAAACAACCTGTTAAGTAAGTTGCCCGTTAGTTTTTTGGCGCAGATTTGTCAAAGGAACAGTGGATTATTTGGAATAATGTCAGAGGCTCGTTTATCTGCTTTCTTGTCATGAGAGAAGAGTGACATCAGTCTCTGTGTGAAGGCCAATCGCTTAGCAACATCACGCCTGACGCCGGGACATGAAACCATAAAAGCACGAGCAAGAAAACAAACACGCAAACTTATGACACTTTTATTGTAACAAGCTCATGCGGGTCGAGTCCCATTGTGATATTAACCATGTTATCATCTTTCAAATAGCGCAATCTTTTTTGAAGGTTACTCAAATTACAAGTTGATTTACATATGTTGTGTCAACTCTATTCACACTTTGGTTTGTTTTGTTTATTTCTATTTTGGCTCATCCTTTTTCCAACAGCGGTTTTCCACCAAGTCGGACGTTTGGAGTTACGGAATCCTACTTTGGGAGATCTACTCTTTTGGGCGTGTGCCTTATCCTAGAATTGTAAGTACCTGAGCACCAGCAGGTGGCGGGCTTCATCGTTAGGGTTTTGGGTTAATTTTTTGGGTTGATGGCGTCTCTTTCCTCCCCCTCTCAGCCGTTGAAAGACGTGGTGCCGCGGGTAGAGAAGGGGTACAAGATGGACGCCCCCGACGGCTGCCCGCCCGTGGTGTACGACCTGATGAAGCAGTGCTGGACCCTGGACCCTGTCGTGCGGCCCTCCTTCCGCATGCTGAGGGAGAAGTTGCAGCATATCAGAGCCAAGGAGCTCTACCTGTGAAGAGGAGGCGCGGTGGGCCGGCGGGCGGGGTTGCGTAAACGCGTGAAAGGAAGGGGAGGGGCCGGGGTGAGACGCAGCCCAGCGCAGCTCTAAAGCAGGAGGAGAAGAAGAGGGACCATGGCACCTTCCTCCTGCCTTGACCAGCCTGTTGACCTGTGGGACTGCCATACCATGGCCCCTCCCCTCCCCAACTTCACACGCCTTCCTCTGCTTCCATAAAAGGACTGTTTCCTGTTAGTGTTGTATAGCTTTCGCCAGACGGTCTCCTCCTCTCTCCGTGGGCCGCTGCTCTCTCCTCCTTCTACAGCTGCTCTGTCTCTTCTCTCTCCTGGTGCTCCTCTACCCGGAAGACCTTCCTGTTTCCTCACCCTCTTCTTCTCCTCCTCCTCCTCCTCCTCCTCCTCTCCTGAACATGACATTAACTGGAGGGGAGGCTGGCCTTTTCCTCCATGTTTGTCACGTGCCCCGCCCCCACCCCCCCCCAAAAAAAAATCATTCCTGGATCTCCGTATCCCCTCACGGCTCTGCATGCTTCCCAGCTCTATGTCATTCCATCCCTCCAACCCTCCTTCTATTTCTCCCTCCATCTCCTCGGTAAGGTGTCAGGTGTGGGGCCTTCGCTCTGTGCCAAAGTGCCTCCAGTCTACAGAGCTCCAGACTTCCCTCCAGCACTTCTTTCAAATTGGACTCTTGTGGTTTGATTTTTTTTTTATTACTTTTTTAAGAAAACTTTTTTTATTGCTTTATTTTTTTCAGGGAGGTTATCAAACAGTTCTTTGATTTTTTTTTTGTTTTCTTTTGTTTTATGTTTTTGTTTTTTGTGCTGTCTCGCCCACCTCCCCCGTCTTCCGAGTTTTTTTTTTGTTTGTTTGTTTTTTTTTTTGTATTTCTTTGTTTCTTTAAGTGTCCATAAAAAGAGCGGCTACAGGAAGGAAGAGGATTTGGGGGGCCAGTATCATGTTCATCCTCCAGCCAGGACAGTTCAGAAGAGAGTGGGGAGGGGCCGGGGGGGGCCACAATAACAGGAGGCGAAGGGGGGGAGAGGCAGTTCACAAAAAATGGTTGAGTCATCATATGTGGGCTTGTTTTTATATCAAAATATATTTAAAGGATTAAAAAAAAAAGAACAAGGAATAAACTGACTTGGACAGATAATTAAAAAACAAAAACAAAAAAAAAAAACAACGGGGGAGGGGGAGGGAGACTTTCAGAAGCCAGGAGCGTCTGGCGTTCGGAATGTTGGGTGTCTCTGTGAACGCTGGGGTCGGGTGGTGCATGCTGTGTGTGAGAGGCCTTCGGTTCAACTGTCAGTGCTTTTAATGTTCATTGTTTTATTATGCTATCATGATTATGAATAAATCATTCCATCTGAATAGTGTGGAAACACCTGCATCATTATATTTAGAGTGTGTGTGTGTGTGTGTGCGCGCACGCATGTGTGTGTGTGAGAGACTTGAGTGAGAGAGGAGAGAGCAGGTGTGAGGGTGTGTTGTTGTAAAGCACTTCTCCCGCCGCGCGAGTCTCGACGCGTCTGAGCACACACACACACACACACAAACACACACTTGCGACAGACGGCCTCTGTTTTGATAAACGAGTCATTGTTTGAGCCGTTTTTCGAGCAAATCCGCAAAGTTTGGTTTTCAGTGAACGTGAAGATTTGCAGCTGTTCTTGTTTCTTACCTTTCTGCTTTGGATAATTTGTGTTTTTAGGCCTGCTGGTTTTGGAGAAAACGGAGTTTAAATAGATTGAACTGCACTCAAGGAGAAATCTGAAACTCCAGAGACTTCATTCATCGAAATAAAATCATAAATCAAAGACTATATTTAGGCCGTTGGTTTTTTTTTTTGTAATTTTGCTTTTGTCCACGATGAATTTGAAATGACAATATCAGGACGTGATTGAAGTGCAGGCTTCCAGCTCTAATTTGAGGGAATTCACTGAAGGATTGCAGTGACGGTTCAGTAATTGCAACCATTTTCACACATCACTCATTTTCTCTGGCTCAAAGGTAATTTGACAAACTGACTTAATTATAAAAAGAAATAAATAACGAGGATTGTTTTTTTTGTTTTTTTTAAGGCTTCTTGTTTTCATGACTGACTGAAGTCTGGAATCCAGGGACACCACAAACGTCGAGTTTCCTCCCCGGAGACGCTTTGCCAGGTTTTTACTGCAGCTGCTTTCAGTTGCTGCCTGCCCGCGGGTCTCTCTGCCCTGGGTTTTGTCTTCAGGAACTGAAACGCACCAATCCGCTGGGTTTAGAAGCTCCTGCGTTCGCTTTTGTACAATGTTTGGATGTTGTTGTTTTTTTTGACAAATGCTAATCTGGTCTACCAAGCTCGTTGTTGAATGTTGATAGTGGTTTGCACCTTGTTGTCAACCATCTGTGTTTCCGTTCATTCCCTCTGCTAGGTTGGTTTCGCTATTTCAGCCTCGTGACGGCCTGCTTCACTTGCACGTACGCTGGGTTGGATCCCTGAAAGTGTGAGTGCACAGCAGAGGCAGACAGTTTTACACTTCAATCACGTGCTGGACGCTTGCTTTCAAATCCATTGTTGTGGTGAATGAAGGCAAAATTACAAAAATGTGTCTCGTGCACCAAACTGTGTTTACACAAAAGCTAATTTACAGTGATTCTAATACAGTTGAATAGTTCCAAGTTGGTTTATGGTCTCTACTGAGCAGCTTTGTTTATCTAATACTCTTGTTGATGTTGATCAGGGTGACGTTCATCTTCTCCGTCCCGCCACCAGTTTCATAGCGTGACTCAAGTGTGCAGGTTTGTGGATGGAATGCAGTTTTATTTTATTTATTTCATTTTTTTTCTGCGCATGAATGCGTTCTAAAGTCAAACTGCACATCTTGTACGACCGTGTGCGTTTTTTTTTGCGTGTTCCATCGCTCCACCGCGGCCCAGCGAGGGCAAGCAGCCCGCAGAAAGAGATTAAGTTTATATTAATCAGGACAATACATAATCGATTTGGCAAATGCAGACTGCAGGAGTCTCATCATATCCGCCCACAGATTAAGTATGTGGAGATCCATATTTTCGCAGTACATTAGGATACCTCCAGCACCAATATGGAGAGGAGAAATCATGACAGTGACTCGTCTGAGTATTTTGCAAATTGAGACAAACATCCATCAAGCTGCAACAATTTACTCTGAAAATATCACTTTATTAATTTCTGAATAACTTCACCAGTTCCATCTCCTGTGCACGGATAAGCCTCTCGAGTCGGCGTCTTTGTTCGTGCCTCCGAGGGTTTGCGAGCGATGTCGCACAGGAGGGGAAATCTGTGTGCTAAATTTGGCATCATTCATAATTTCCGTAGCTTTTTGCCTTTTGCATGTCAAATCCTGACAAGTTTTTTAGCCTCCCCCGGCCTCGTGAATCACATCAAACACCCAGAGAAAAAGAAATATATTCTTTAATGGATACGCAGCCAGTGAAGGGAATCACGACTCATAATGACTTAGTGTGTCTCCTCACCTTTTAATATTCTTCCACTTTTCTTTTTTCTTTTTTTTCAACTGTGCCACGAACTGGTGGTGGAGTGGCAGCGCAGATTTAGAGGTGTGAAAGGCCGTTAACGTGGTGTCGGCTGACCAGGCTCCAGCAGTTAACGGGGGGCTGCCTTCATCCCCCAGCAGTGACTTGCAGGCTGGGCTGAGACCCAACAAAGTCTCCAGCGTCTCTTGTGTGTGACCTTGCTCTCATTTCGTTCTCATCTTTTTTTTGACTTTCACCAAAAAAAAAAAAAAAACGACTCCCCTCCCCTCGCTGTCTGGCGCGCAATTTCTTGTGATTCCCATGAACTTTAATGGCAGTGACAATGGGCTGGTTACATAATGTTGCAATGCTCATGGCCAAGACTGTGCTGCTGTCAAGACCTATCACGCCAGCTTCAATTTACCATCCCGCCACCGCCGCATGTGACGGGCCTGCTGCATAGGTCCCCACCACCACCACCACCTTACCCCCTCCCCCCAGGCTCTCCCCCTGCTTAGCCTCCCCGGCTCGCCGTTGAAGAGCGCAGCGCACTGCCCGACTGTGAGAGCGGCGGCTTCCGCGTGTGGCCTGCCTGCCTGCCAAAAGTCGCCACTGAGAGGCGTCGTGCAGCCGGTTCTCTCGGGAGAGCTGGGAAGGAGCAGCACGCGGCTCAAAACGCTTGCCGTTGAACCGCAGCAGGGAAGTAGCACCTCCAGCATATCAGACCTTCCACGAAAGGGGGGGGTCAAAGGTCGGAGGCAACGGCACCCTTAAATGGTTTTAAGCCTTCACTCTGTCAGCCTCAGCCATCCCTCGCGTTGCGAACAATGCAGAGTCTCCGTGTGATTGGACGTGATGAATTATTAGATGAAAGCGCCGTATGTGTTTTGAAAAAAAACAAAAAAAAAAAAAACCCGTCAAGCTCAGCTCGAGGTTTGCGCTGCGATGGCGGCGAGCGGTGACGGGGAGGGAGCATTAACGCCGCGCGCCGGCGTCTGGATGCCTCGGTCTTCCGTTCACACTCGGCTAATCCTGACAACCGCACAGCTCGGCGTTCCGGGAGGATGTGTGTTAATCAGCTTTCGATAGGTTACGGATGCGCGCTTCCGACAGCAGCCAGCCGTCCTCCACAGAAACAACAAATTAGCTCCTGAGTTATTCTGATTACGCCGCCACGTTTTTTTTTTGTTTGTTTTTTTAATTCTTCCCCCTGCTGATGGCTGAGCCTGGTCTCTCTTTTTTTTTTTTTTTTATTTGCGGGTATCGGCATGCGCACTGCCGGCCTTGCGTGAGGCATGTCAAGCTGGACCTGACACACTTCCATGTGTGACAGAATGAGGGTGGGATGTGTTGACAGAGCGTGGTGGTGGTGGTGGGGAGGGGGAGGGGGGTGTTCAGGTAGTCTTTATCCCCCGCGCCAGTCGGTCTTGGCGCTCTTGCTGGGTTACATGATGGCAGATTTTCTTGAAGCCACATGACAACAACACAAATCTGTGCGCCCAGATCACTCGGCATTCGTGTTCGTTTGAAGTGTCCTTCCTGAGCTTTAGGAGGAGGGAAAAAATGTTCACGTTTTCCCGCCTTGCGATAAACGGTCACTCTGCTTTTTTTTATTTTATTTTTTTTTTATGGGATTGGTGCTAAATTAATTCAGAACTCCTCGTGCGGCGCGGGTCTGGGTTTGAAGAGCCCAAAAACCCAAACATGAGCAAGAAATTGGTGAAAGCGGAGAGGAAAAAACTCCCTTTAGCGGACTGGAGGTGGGCGGCCATCTGTCCCAGCCAGTTGGAATAAAAGAGAACAGTAGTAATTATGGTAATCTCTGGCTGTAGAAAGTGATCATCATAAAATGAATTACATAAAAGAGGTGATTAGGACTCTAAGGTTTCTCTTCCCTGAAAGTGACCAAGTTCCTATCTGACCACCAGCTACTCATCTTTTTGCAGATTGCAGCGGTGTCACAGATGCAGCAGATTACAGGGGAGAAACTCTGGAACCCCCCCTCCATCCCCTCCCTCCATCCTCCACCCCTTCTTCCCCCCCCGGATCCCTGACAACTGAGGGTGCAGTTTCTGCAGCCTGTCAGTGTGGGAGTTCTCCATTTCCAGCCTGTTTCTGTGACAAGCAGCGGGCGGAGAGTTGACAGGCGATGAACGAGATGTAATTGACATTATCAGGCCAGCGAGCCGCCGTGTCAAACGTGCACATGGCGGCGGTGGCGGGGATCTCTGCGCACGCACGGCTCGCATCACACACCCGCTCCCCCAAAACCCCACCCCTCCCTCTGTGGGCGCGCTCACACCATCACAACTTAAAACAGGCTGTTTCCTGTTGTAATTAGCTTCCATTCAGGCAGACGGGGGGTGTTGGCCTGTCGCACGCGGCGCCACCTTTAGCATCCAGGCCCGCGTTGCTTTGCCACTGCACCGTGGCGATGCCTGACTCACTGCCCCGCTGCCAAATGTAACTTGAGCGCGCTCTATTAACTCTGATTAATCCATCAGCTGCAGTCGGCTGTGATGATTTTTGACATCTTGATGTCACATTTGTACATTTGTTCTCCTGTTTGCTCTTTGCCGCAGCTTTGACTCCCACTTAATGATATTACGAGCGGCTTCGGAGTCTGACGTGACTCTCAGTCGCGCTGACAGCTCTGTGTATTTTTGTTTTTAAATGTCTGATTGCGGAGGGCATGACCTTGTAACAGAGTTACTCATGCGCACAGCTGGTAATACTTCAGACACTCTAAGACAGAGCAACCTCAGTCACGAGGCACATTACTTGCAGCAGAGAGCTGAAATAGATTCGGCCATGATGGTTTACACCCATGAGCCATAACATTATGACTGCTGCATGTTTAGCTGACAATCTAATGCAACAGCCCTGCAATAGTCTTTCAGGAGATTTATCTTTAATTTTTATTGTTCTGTAGTTTGTGCTGCTGTTGAACTGTCCCTAATATTTTGTCACCCTAAGTTGGGTGACCAAAATATTGTTATTGGGGCTCTAATTTGTGATGCTGTTGAACTGCGCCGGGTTAGGCTGGGAGGTGTCCCCAATATTTTCATCCCACTGATATGCAGCAGTTCAACGGCGTCACAAATTACAGCCCCAATAACGATCATTAGAATATATCAACACCTCTCAAGCAGATTCCATTAAAATTCAACATAAAAGAGCTATATTGAGGGGCTGTTGCATTATATTCTATATTAAGCGTGCAGTGGTCATAATGTTATGCTTGATCGGTGCATGTTAAAAATGTTATTTCACATCTGGTGCACAAACCTCAGCAGGCAGTAGAACAACGTTCTAAATGGAATTGTGCAAAATGAAGCCTTCAGCTTGCCAGCATCCGAGTGTGTGTTTTTTTTTTTTAAATATATGTATATATGTATATAACTTGCCCATTGCGCAGCCATCATATACATAACCGTAGTTCACGCCATATTATCAGCATGTTTTCTGTGTTAAACAGTGTGGCAATAACTATGACGCACGAGGCAGCGCACTATCATGGTGGCAGGTGTGTTTGCACAGTTGCAACCAGTTACATGTGTGCAAATATGTTTGGACGGCGCGGCCATCGGTGCGTGCCGCCGTCCCCATATCAGCAACGGTGGATGGAGAGCCGCCGGAGCCACGAGGTCGGAGGCGGGATCTGCGTCTTCAGTCTCAACAGCGTCCCGCCGCTATGCAAAGCTGGAGCCACGTTGCGTGCTAGGGAGCCGGATCAGGGTCCAACGGTGAACCGGACGAGAGCGCGCAGCAGTCATGGACGGACCAGACAGCGTCTCCTCCATCTGCTCCATCCTCGCAGACGGAGGGACGCTGGAAAAGGAGGATAACGAGCACAACAAAGGCGAGCCATGTCTGCCGAGCGGCACGTAAGCAGTCGCCGCTCTCTGTGATGTAACAGCGGCCTGCCGTCTGAACCTCCTCTTTAAATATCCCAATAATTGCCCCGCAGTGCTGGTTGACATGTTCATTTGACTTTGTGAAATATCAAGGTTCTCCCGAGTTGCAGAGAACATGTTTTCTGCACCGCTTGTCAGCATGAATTTGCATTTTGCTCTCGACATTTCACCTCCCCCTGCCCGGGGCCCCTGGCCTGCTGCTTGCCAGCAGCAGGGAACTGTGCCAGTACACATCCCAATAAGGAGATGGTGAAGGGCCCCGCGGCCCCAGGAGCCACCATTTTGATATCACTCGCCTCCATGTACTCGCTCTCCTACCTACATCGGCCTTTTCGGAGAAGCAACATCGGTGATGAAGCTGCATCAGAAAGGAGTGTGAAGCCATCCTATCTAAATCCAGCATCTTTTTCGTGCATTACTCTGGTTTCATGGCTCGTAATTACGGTGAAAAGGCCCTGATTGACAATCTGTGCGCCAGCTGAGCAGCGAGCGGAGTTAGCAATTAGCGAGCCATTTAGCAGTCGCACTCCGGAGAACAAGAGCGAGCTAAATATAGAGGGAATATGAGGCTAAAAAAGGTAATAGGAGATTGTGTTTACAGCTCGCGTCTGCTGCCCCCAGTGAGAACAGAATCAGGTGTAAACATCCCGAAATGAATGGAAAAGTTAACGGGAAGTAAAACTCGGGAGTGAAGCAGACACCAGAACAGCTGCGAATGAGAACGTCATCTAATAGATGTTTTGGTTGGTTGTTTTTTTTTGTTGTTTTGTTTTTACCTCGCTATTTTAGGCATAAAGCAACACAGTCTGGCCCGGTTGACAAACACTGGGAGCGACTAACATCACCCGCCAGATTTTTCTGTGTTTTGAAGCTCAAATTGTTTTTGTTTTTTGCTTCTTCTTTTTTTCCAGGAACGCTGCACAGCCATTTGGAGACACTCGTGTGCCGCAAAGTTTGTTGGTTCAGCTTGAGAGGATTTTTTTTTTCTCTCTCTCTCTCTCCGCTGACAGATGATGTGACGAATCCTCGCTGGATGAGTCAGAGTCGCAGTCTGACACTGCAGACGCATCCCGCTCGCTGTCATTCAGAACTTTGCTATCACTTTTTTAATAGATGAGCGGCGTGCTGGCTTTGGCGGCCGGCCGGGGCCTGTGCGTGCATTTATAGCGGGAGGGCCGGACTTGACGCTATCAGATTAGAAGCCTTCAAAGGATCCGCTAGAAATCTGCAAGTATGCATATGATTGTTTGCACCCACAATTTTTTTAAGCTAATTTTCAAAAGGGAACGTAAAGGAATTGACTACAGTCATCAACACGGGCACGCACGATGTTCGGAAGAGACGTTAGTGATAAACCAGAGGAAGACGTCCGAAGTTTTTCCTCTTTTTGGGAGATCTTCCTCTATTGCAAATGAGCCAGGTTTTGCTTCGGCATCCACAGAGGACAAGACTATAAACCGTTGTGACACATGAGGAACTGCAGCCGACCGTGAGTAATGTCAAGGTTCACAAAATGCCTCGGAGACTGCAAATAAAACAGTGCAGTCAAAGACTTGTCACAACTGTGCGTTCCCGGCGACGTTCCTGGGTTTGTTTATGAGGAGGATTTTCTGTTTAAGCGCCGCTTTGGGATCGGAGAACGTATCACTAATGGAAGAGGGCTATTTCTTGAAGTCCAGTGTGGGTGAAAGCAAAAGCAAAAGATTTTTTTTTTTTTCAAGCATAATCCAAATCAAAAAAGCCCCCACCCCTCCCCCATTCTTCATCCAGTGATCTTGAGCACCAAAGGGGTGGACCACACACACACACACACCGTCTGAGCTTCACTCCTGCAGCCTGGCATGGAGACAGAGGAGGAAGAAGACACAGATGAGGGCTGAAAGCCTGAGCAGCGATGTTAGTCAGACCCTCCTGGAAACACGGGAGCTAATGAATGCAGCCGGAAGTCAGCGAGCAGCTGCAGCAGCTCTGCAGCACACAGAGCCCCTCTGAAGCCGTCTGAGAAAGAAACCAAAGAGGGGCTAGAGCAGGAACGGCCCGATAAACAAACAGGATTTACCCCTCGATGTTCAAGAACATTATTTTATATAAAAAGAAAAAAAAAGATAAATTGTGTGTGTATGCGCGCGCGCATGCGTGCGTGCATGTGTGTGTGTGTGATGTAACAGCCTCTACCGTGGGCAGGAATGACTCCGGGCGGCTCCACACTCATTCACATTAATTAAGTTGATGCATTGTGGCAACTCACATGTGAACGGACTTGTATAATCACATAGCTGCAGCGAGGGCAACCGCCGACCGTACACATGTTTCTGCGTGATTTCCAGGCAGAGGGTAACGCACAGCAGCTTTTCCTCCACGCAGGAACATGTGAAAGGCTCGTGCTCGTACGGACGATGCCGGCGCTGCCACATCCTGTGAGGGTCAGACATGGGCGGCACTCCGGGCTGCGCGCCGCCCTTTTATCCGCCCTGTTGTGTGCTCACTTTAATGGATCACTGATTATCAGCGAGTGTAAAGGCTGATGTGTTCCTGTGCCGATATCTGACCTTTGCGGACCTTTATTACAGGATGGAGGCCAAAGTGATGTCATGTGTGTGCGAGAGTGCGAGAGAGAGAGAGAGAGAGAGGGACGGGGGCTTCTGTTTACCCTCCAGCTAAATTTTTTCAACCCAAACAGACTTCAGATTATTTAAAAAAAAAAAAAAAAAAAAAGAAAAACATCTGCATGCGTGTGCGATTTAAAGCTGCTACTAACTATCACTTAGATTAATGA
>CAAKHG010030110.1:8766-21877 GCA_901007715.1 Dactylopterus volitans
CTAAGCTCATTGTTTTTAGCATACATTTGATTATAGTTTTGAAAATGGCACCTTTTGAAAAGAATGACAAGGTATATATCATAAATCTGTTTACCTGTCACTGGCTAACACTGCCGCCTTTTTTTTTTTTTAATGATTTCTAGGCAGATTTATCAGATTTATGGGATTTTATTGGAGATGTATATCAAACATAATGACATCCTGGGGAAGCGTATGGTTCAATGAATCTAAAAATATGTGTAGCATGCCGGTGTCAGTTTTAAGTTATGACTCAAAATACGTGGTATGAGTTATGACGCAAATTGCTGCGTCTTTCCCTCCTGGCGCTTCACAGTTTGAAAGCCTCCGATATGCATGCATCATTTCCTGTCCCTCGAGAGCAGCAGGCAGGCAACGCAAACTGATGTCCAGCATTGGTGACTGCAGAATGTTCGTTGGCTGCACGATCAAACAAATGTAAATGGTGTCAGTGGGTGTTATTTAATGATAATCTCAATTATTACAGCTTAGATTAGACGTCCTGGGGAAGAAAATAATTTTCCCCATTTCCAGTGGAAAAAGCTCCAGATCAAAAGTGACTGAACAGCTGTTAATTTTGTCAATTAAAACGTCCTCCAGAAACTGTTTCACCCACTTAAAACTCTGTAACCTCTCTGATGTGTCACGCTTCAGTTTCATCTGCTCTCGCGCAGTCCGTACACCTCTTTGTTTTTCTCATATTTTTCCTACTGGGTGTATGTTTGTGGGAGAGTGGATGCTGCATTTACCAGTTTCATAACAAGCACACAGCTGATTGGTTTACTAGCAACCACTGAATCTTCAACATTGCAACTGACCTCTGGCCTCTCCTTGGACTGCAGGCAGATGAACAGAATTCCCTGTCATATTTGTTAATATCCTCATAATTTCTACAATGGAAAATGTTGTAAGGGAACAGCAGATTTTTTTTTTTATTCTTTCACTGCTGCCTACATTGTTTGCCAGTTGCTCTGAGTGTCGCCCATCTGCAGCGTTGATCACCCACTGTAGAGTCTGTAAAAGTGATTTACTTGGCAGCTGTGATGCTAAATATCACATCAACTTTTTTTTGTTGTTTTTTTTTAACTTTGTAATGTCTCGCAGTTGTATTTATTTTGCTTTAATTTATTTATTTTTTTTAATGAGAGACAATCTCACTCTTAAACCAAAAAAAAAAAAAAAAAAAAAAAAAAGATGGTTGATGAACCTGCTCAATGCAACAATAATGACACAAGGATTTCGGGAAAAGATTTCTACTTCTGTCTGACTAAAAGTGTGCATATCAGAACAAGTGTTTGGTTTGAGATGTGTGTTTCTGCACCCCCGTGCAGTGAAAATGATTTATTTTTAGAGCTCGGAGTCAGAATTAGTGCATATTTTAAGACAATGGTGACGGTGGTGGTTAGTCATGCAGTGTGGAGAACTGAGATCAGGAATGAATGTAAGTCAGTGGAGTGTAACGTATCAAGAATGTGTGTGTGTGTGTGTGTGTGTGTGTGTGTGTGTGTGTGTGTGTGTGTGTGTTTTGAGTTGCTGTCTGTTGGTGCCTGAGGCGACTGTTCTTCTTATAGCAGAGATAGATGCGCCGTGCTCCCCGGGCTCCCTTCCCCTCTGGCTGCACATGAAAGCTGGCTGATTCTCATCAAAGCCCGACTCACCTTTTTGTCGTGAGGTTGCTGCTGTTAAGACTTCACCCTTCCATCCGAGCAGGTGTGGAAATGTTTATGCCTGTTCTTATTTTCCGCCCCCGAACTTAATTTCCACTCGCTTAAATTCATCTCCCATCCGCAACTCGAGCGACCAGCTGCCTGATCGAATACCAACTGTAACCTGTTTTTTTCTTTTTTTTCTTTCCCCGCTTCATTTCTGAAACCTCTCGTGGCAACATGTCCTCTGTTTGCCACGGTTTCTGCATCGTTCACCTTGTGGACACAGTCCTCACAAGGATGGGAGCACAAAACACCCGCAAAAACACACAAAACACATGAAAAAATAAAACCGATCCAGGTAGCATCAATAATGTGTATTCCCCGGGTGTGTGTGTGTGTGTGTGTGTGTGTGTGCGCGCGCTGCCCCAAGTGCAAGCAGGCAGCAAGGTGAGTGCTGCGACTGTTAAACACATTGGGCGTCTTTGCATGAGCACAGGTGGTGCAGCAAAGATTACAAGGCTCATGCTCAGGTGCCGCAGCCGCCGCGCCGCGCTGTGATATTAAATCAGCTGGGACGGCTCGCGGGCCATTATCATCTCGGTATCATCTGCATTTTGAATAATGCATTTATGTGCCCCTCTCGGTGTCTGTGATTGAGCAGAGACGTAGCTGAACCCGGCTTGTAAAGTGACGTATTGCTCGGCTTGTTATTGCATTAACTGTACAAGGACATTAACGCTTTTAGAGTCAAATCACCTCGAGTTTAAAGAAGCTCTCGACGGTGGGCGAGAACCCCGAAGTCACGAGGGTGAATCAAATCTCCGTCTGATTGATGCTGATAACAAGCTTTGCGCTGATAATGAAGTCAGACAGGTCTGACCTGATTACTATGCCGAGATTAGAAATTTAATTGCGTACATTTTTCAGAGCCGGATTCGGGGAGGCATGGCGCCACAAATCTATTATCACATATTCTCCATCTCATGAGCTCCTCTCAGGCAAGATGGCATGTGGCAACAAATGACTCCCATTAGAGGAGAGCGGCGATGAAGGCGCTGCACCCCTGTTTCCATCGGAGGTAGCAATCAGGAGGTGGATGTTTTTGCGATGGCGGAGAGTCGTGCCGGCATCATTTCCAGCCTCGGCACAGCCGGGCGGCCATGTTCCCGTGCACCAGCACCTTGAGCTCCCTGCTTAAATGCAGTTTTTTTCAATTAACATGGCCCACGGGAGAGTGGAGTTAAGTCCTGGTTGATTTGGCGACACTAGTAGCCACTTTTAGTAACAGCAGTGCAATTCTACATTTTAATGAAGTTAAGAAATGGTTGGCATTTTTTTTTTTTTTTCCATCTTCCATCTGGGCAACCATTCATGCTGCTGTGTAAATGCAGCTTAGATACCCGTAGCTGAGTTTTAAAGCTTTCAGGCCAACCTGCAGGCATTATCTTAATGACTCAAAAGGTTAGATTTTTTTTCTTAAATGTCAAAACATAAAAACAAATTACAGCTACAGGTTTGAACGTATCCCTGCTGACATTCTCACATGCACAAAAGTTAATGGAGTAAAGCAAACGTATTATTCCCCGTTTCATTTTCTTGGGTTTTGGTCTGCGTTTGCTCGCGGGGAGACAAAAAAAATCATTGACTTTCAACAAACTTTCTGGTGGAACTGCAGAAAATGTATTGGGAAAGTGATTTGATGTTGATTTTAGCGGGTGTTGGGGAGCTTAAAGAGCCAAAGGTGCAATGCGTCACAGTTGCCTGGACAAAAGGAGGGAAATTAAATATAAAAAACAAAAAAAAACGTCCTGACCTTTATCATGTAAATGCAGCCATGGAGGCAATAGTTGTTGTTTATTTGCCTGCCGCCCTGCATCAAGTCACTGGCACGTTAATAGAGCACCCAGTAAATGAATAAAATCAATTTAAATGTCTTCTCTGGAGGGAGCTGAGATGAAATTTGCTGCATTTATTAAGACGATAGCAGACAAAGTTTAAGTAGTATTAAATGGTATCTGATTTTTGCATTTAAATTGATGTAAAGTGTTGATTAACCTTGAATTTTTTTTTTTTTTTTTTTGAGGTATCTTTTTCACTTAACTGCGGTACGTGAGTTCAGGTATTTTACTCCGACCCAGACATCTTTCAGGTGATGTATTAAATTGCGGGAATGCTCTTAACATATCAGTATTTTTTCTTCCTTTTTTTTTTTCCTGGAAGCTGGTTATGATTTCCTCTGAGCTCACGACGGCACGAGTGTGACATGAGCAACAGAAGAAGCATCAGATGTGTTTTTTTTCCCTCAGAGCGGCAGTCCTCAGCTTTGTGCTCTCACATTCTATATTTGTAAAGTTCAATAGTTCAAAGAGGAACAATGTTCACATAAATAATTCAAATCCCTCCAGTGAGCGACAGCTCCGGCTGCCTGAGCTCTCCATCGATGATCAATAACAGGTTGCAGGTTTCAGTCTGCAGCTGGACAGCGGAGTGGCTGGTGCCTCTCTCTCCATCCTTCAGTCGGTCCGTTGCCCGTGGTAACTCGGTTGATGGTCAGGCTCCTGTGCCGAGTGCCACTGATGCTCCTGCGCTGAGTGCCATTGCTATGGTGACTTTGATTTTGCAGACACCGGTGCTCTGAGGGGTTGATGCAGCAAAAATGTCCCCCGTTTGTTAGTGGCCTCTGCCCGGACGTCAGCGTCTTCCCCCTCATGTGCCAGTCTGTTTGTTAGCGAGGTTCTACAAAAACCTCTGGTCCACATTTCACCGACCTTGGTAGAGCGCCGCAGCCATGGAGGAATTTTGGGATGGGAAAATTTGCTCTTTTTTTTCTTTTTTCTTTTTTCATTCACCTTGCTGGAGGTCTCCAGGATGTCTCGGCGTTATTTGCTGTCTGTTTTTATTCTACTATACATCACATCCTTGCGAGAGGAGTTATTCCAATCAACTCCAAACTATCCTGCATGAGCTAGTGAGGCCGGCTATGAAAACGAGCTTGGGATAGAGTGTAATTAGTGAAAAATATTCTCTACGCAGTTTCAGCCTGCACAAACTTCCAAATTAAATGCATTGATGCAACTTTTTTCTTGTT
Organism: Dactylopterus volitans; assembly: GCA_901007715.1. NCBI lineage: Eukaryota > Metazoa > Chordata > Actinopteri > Syngnathiformes > Dactylopteridae > Dactylopterus > Dactylopterus volitans. The sequence goes on from CAAKHG010030110.1 coordinate 13,522, forward strand.
TCGTTTCGCTGCTTTTATTATTGCTGATCATTTATTTTTTCATCTTTCCATAAACATTGTTCTGGATGATTGATAACCTTTAAATCTGCTGACTTCATGATTTTGCGGATGAAGTCGTTGGCTGGTCTGCGGGCGTTCAGAAATACATTTGACTCGCGCCACACCGCTGCCACTTTGAGTCACTGCCATGTCGCGCCGCCAGCAGCTTTCAGGTCAAGTTTTTCTCGGTTCTAATCTGTTATTTTACTGATACTGTTTTTTGTCATATAAATATACTATGCACCGTCCACTTGCTTATCTTGTTTTGCAGATGATATGCTCATACATTTCTCTCAGCTTGGCTCTCTCTTCGTCAATATGTTTTCCATTCTATCATCTGATAAGCCTTTTGTTTTCTATTTGAGGCAACCCCCAGATGCCATCACGCTAAATTCCCCCAAATTTCCTCCTCTCCGCCACCAGGTCTCACAGACCCACAGAGGATTATGCTCAAAGAGCCGTCAGACTGGTTTGGAGACGGGTAAATTCGATTTGGTGGAAGCGGGAACGGAGGGGGCAGCTTCTCTCACATTAGAAGTCATATTTCATGTGGTGCAGCTGCAGGACTGTGCAGGGTGGAAATGACTGATGGAAGATGCACAAGTCCCCTCTCATTGGGGCAAACCATAAACTGTACTTTTTTTTCCCTCGAAAATGTTTCAATATAAAAACGCCAGAAGCTACAGTCTCACGTCGCCATGCCTCATTATGTTCAGGGAAACGGCAACGATGAGTTGTGGGGGAGTGTTGTGACTCCAATGAGAAGCTATAAAGCAAATGAACTCAAGAAAAGGTTCCATGGAGTCCTAATAACAAAGTTGGCACGTGAGAAACTTCTCTCTTTGGAGGTTCCTCCGTTTTAGCTTCTCTGTGATCCAGCACTCGCCGCCTCACTGAGCCATAATCATAAAGTATATCTCAACATCTCTCTGTGCCTCCCTTTTTTTCCTTTATCTCAGATGATAAATTGTCCGGGCAAGATTTAAAAAATAAAAAAGATCATTTTACTGGGGCTCATCAGCACCAGGTCGTCATTATCATTAATCCTCAACAGCACTAATTGTCATATGAGTTCCTTCCTGCTGTTTTTAATAATCATTGGTGAAAAACACTTGACACAAATGGCAGTTTACTCGAGTCTCATCCCCCCACACACACACGCCGTTTGTGGTCAGATTGGATGGATTTCACTTACGTGGAGAAACGCAATCATTTTGATTGATAATTTCGGGGCCTGGAATGGATACACACAACCTTGTCATGAAACGGGCCTTGTGGACACCCTCTGGCATAATGATGACAATGATTAGGTTATTTGGTATCTATCTCTGAACCTGGCCACCACACCACAACCAGGCTTTCGTCACAGCCCTCTAAAAGGTTGTGTCCCATTCCTGTAAAACAATACGAGTCGTGTACGAGTGCCTGCAAATGCCAAGATTATGTTGGGTGCGAACATGTTTGAAATGGACTTGTAAACTAGACGAGGTGAGAGGGTGCACATGTTCGCTGCTGGAGCCATAGTGGGCTGATGGAGTGTTTGTAGGTGTATAAAGACCCATCTGTGGGGTTGTTCGTAGTATCTTCTTTACAAGATAGTTTGTTTTAAAAACTCCCTCTGTTCCGTATTTTCAATGTGCTATCAAGATACACGCTGTTTTATTGGACTCTAAAAACGTTTAATTTTCTGGTCCACAGTTCGGTGATAAAGTTGAATGCAAATTGTCGCCCACAATCGCACACACACCAACACAAACGTCGCAGTAGTTTCCAACATCATCTACGGCAACTGGCACAATTGAACAAAAGGAATATATAGTTCCAAAATACAGTGTACAGATTCTTGCATTGGCTGTCTTATTGGTTTTTCTTTTTTTCGTCTTATTGTTGGTTAATCCGTAAATCCAGAATAAAAACTACTGGTCAGGTTATGGAATAAGCTCCACTTGGTGTGAACTGGCATCACCTCTGTGATTTTTTTTTTGTTTGTTCCATCAGCCTTAATCACAGTATGTCTGTTGTGCTCATTAAAACTAAGATGATGAGCACAATATTACCAGAGACACTGAGTGACGAGTGCGCATGTTAGCATGTAGCTCAAAGCTCTGCTGCCACACTCACAGAGCCGCGGGGCTGACATGGTCTTAAGCTCTTATTAAAATTGACTAAACTAAAACTAAAATAGCTGGACGCTCATTTCTAGCAAATAGTCAGACGGGAGTTAATTATGCGTTTTGTGCATGCAATGCTCTAATTTTAGGGGTGAATTAAAAGATATGTGCTTAGTGAGCAGGGGGGGGGGGGGAAACTGCCTGATAATGTGTTTATTCTTAACTAGATGTTTCTGTGATCCCCCGCTTTAATTAGTTTATCTTTAAAGCCCTAATAAGCAACTGTGTTACCTTTAAGCAACAGCTAAGCAGGATTTAATGAGCTCGCTTGTTGCAACTCTGCCACATGAGCAATGCCTAACCCTTTACAGCCCTACAAAGCTTGCGTGGAACGCTCATCGCAAACGTTGCATAGCCGAGGCAAACGGAGCAGGATGGGGGTGAACGTTGACGGAGGGAGGTGAGAGGGGCAAAAGGAGCGAGGCGGGACCCTCACCTGCCGCTGGTCGCTCAGTCGGTGCAACTGCTAGCGACCGGCAGCTGCATTTTCACGCAAAGCTATTCTGGGCGGCAGAGGGATGTCAGGAGTGCGAGCAGAAGTCTTTTCAACCCATGTCAAATCATGTCGATATTCATGTCTGGGTCCAAAAATTCCCTTTTTTACTTCAAACAATGGAACAACAGCGCCGTTTCTCTCTTCGCGCCATTTCACTTGACTGCTTCTTTCCACTTCCCGGGCGATCATTTGAAAGTATCTAACGGAAGTAATGTCCGTGAGCGCCGCCTCTACACGAGTGACACGGCTCGATGTCACTGGTTAGCTATGTGATCCCCCGAGGATGAACTGGGGAAACTCCAAGCTTCATTTAGTGTTCAGTGTCTTCTGTTTGAGCAGCTCGCGTGGTTTTCAGAGAGGTGCCTATCAACTCGGAGGGATTTCAAACGGCCTGAAATGGAGTGACTGGCAAGCGAATAAAAACATATTACAAGCGTCTCTGTTCTGCAAATTCTCCAGACAGAGAAGACAGAAATAATGAGTCCTTTTTCATTACTGTGAATAACACACACACACACACAGACACACACAAATAGGCAAATGGCTTTTCAAAAATTCTCTGCATCAAAGTGATATTTCTGCCTCGAAATCAGACTCGCCATTTGTCTGAGAGGCTGCAAAAGGAAATGAACATTGGAAATTGCGCCCCGTTTGTCGCCATGCATTTTTTTTTTGAATCCAAGAGCAGAAAATTCTGGCATGAGGGTGTGTTTGTAATTGATATAATGGAGCGAAAAGGGAAATGCTTTGAAATGAGAGTTTGTGTGAGGAGAGCAGAGAGGAGCCTTTGTGCCGCTGCTTGCACAAGCTCTTTGTCTATGTGTGCAGAGGCAACACAAAGCGCCATTGATCTGAATTACAGCATCATTTTGTACAGATTTAAGAATCTAGATGCACCGACAATACCGGCCTCAGCCACATCAAAGGGGGGCCTTCTGACTCAGTTCTGAGCTGTTTACCTCCAACATGAGACTAAACAACACGGGGGCATCGTTCACGGATGCATCAAGAAACCCTGGGATCACCGCCTCCCTAAAACAATCCATCGGATGAGGAAACGAGCATCATTCGGTCCGTCCGCTCCGTGTTTCCAGCTGAGCGTTGCTCTCAGATAAATGCTCTGTCATACTTACTGCTCTGTGTCATACAGCTGTCATACAGCTGCTCTGTGTCAGCTAACGGATCAACCGGTTCTCTCAAAGTTCGCCAGAGCTGCAGCTCCTAAATTCGGGACCAGGACCTCCAAGGGTATGATAAATAATTACACCAATCCTCTGTCCTCCATCACTGGTTTGGCTGGAGAGAAGCTTCTTCCTTGAAAATAAGGCTAAAAACTTCAGGAGGGAGGGCAGGCAGACAGACGTGTGTAGTGTCATCATATAGTGTATATAATCTGGGCAGTGTCCACTTCCTCTTGATGTTTAAAATTAGCTAAATTATCCCAGATATGGAGGCTGTCATCTTGCGCTGGCGATGTCATTCAGAGCCGCAAATGGAGCCTTCGCGTCGAGATCTTGCCAGTTCAGTTGCGAGTGATTGGTTCCCCGTTGGGAACTCATTTCTTATGATTTAAAATAAACAACAACAGTTATAGAAAGTTAGCATGACGTGTCCTCTCAACTTTCTCTTTGTACAATTCCGAAACATGTTAGTAAGCGCCGGTGTGACTGTGTGTCGCACCTGTTTCAAGAGCATCTAATAACTAATCAAAACAAAAGAATGAACATTTGAACAAACATCAGCATGACGAAAACTAGCGAAAATGACAGAAAACATCTTTGAGAAAATAATTTTGAGAAAATAAACGCCACACAGCACCTCTTCATCAGCCCTGACGCACACCCAATGCCGGGGACTGCCTGCTACAATAAGGAAAAAGAGCAAAAATATATATATACTATACAAACAAATATGTTACTTTAACAATTCTAATTTTGAGTGAAAGTGTCTTTTAAAGTGATTCTCTGGCAGGGATCATTTGCTCCAGATGTGTCCATCATGACCATCATGTTTCTGATCCCATCATTCAAACGGATGATTCGGCAAAAAACAGGCAGCTCGGAGAGTTAAGTTTCATGAAAGACTGTGGCTATATCGAATAAACGTGGGCATAGTTGCAGGTTAGGCACCAAATTCACTTGGTGAACATGAGGGAAAATATGAATTTATCCAGATGTTGAATGCTAATTGTGGCACCAATCTGCATACCAGTCAGACGCCGTAAACACACACATTCTAATCAACACACTCGCCGTCTGCTTTTCTACGGTCACCTCTTTGCATTAAATTTGACTGTTTGAATCCGACCTTTATCAGGCCTGCTGCTTTACTGCTTTTACTTAAGGGCTCTAAAAAGGCCTCTTTGGTTGAGCTGCTCACACTTAATCTGTCATCTGATGGAGGGTCACAAGTCTCCAGGTTGCAAGCAAGTAAAGGCTGGGAACAATGGCCTCAACGTTTGCTGGTATCCTGTATTTTTCTTAACAAATCACATTGAAAGAAAAGAACTCGGGGAAAAAAAAAAATAAAACAGAGCTTTAGCTCTCAAGTCAGTTTGTTCTAACTGCAAACAAGCTAAGTAATCTGTGGAAAGCGCTGGCTATTGTAGCGTTTCTTCAAAGTTAAACAGAGTAGTGCATGATATGTTGCAAGCGATTTTTTTTTTTCAGTCTTTCATGGTGGATTGATTCAACTCGTGCCAGTAACGCAGTAACACGTCAGCTGATGCTTTGAACTTGAGAGAGGGTCCGTTCATCGTGGGTTTGGGTTTTCACTGAATTCGCTGACGGGAAGAAAAAGTACAATCGAACCAGTCTTACGCCTCGAGAGCCTGGATGTCAGCTTGCAGGCGCTACCAGGAAAAAAAAAAAAAAACGATACTAATTACATTACAAACATTGATGAATGTATTAATTTGTTAAGATCAGTGTGTCGGATGGAAAGATTAAAGATCCAGACCGAGATGAAACGAGGGTCATGCATGACGGGATCAATCGATTCGGGGGACTGTGGCTGGATGAAAGCCAGGGCACGGAGCCCATGGAGCCCACGCTGAGGGTGGCTGCAACATCTCGTTGATGAGGCATTTCATGGCTGCATATCCGATGTTCAGGACTGGGGGGGGGGGGAAAGAGGAAGAAGAAAACAAGTGGAAGTTTTAGAAGGGAATATCAAACGGGGAACCTGACGCGACGTTGTCGTTCTCGCACTATTACTGTAATCTTTGTGTACGACCCACAACAAACAAACAAAGTAACGAGGTACTTGTGCTTTATAATCGCCGCTTTAGACGACAAACGCCTCGGCGCCCGTGTCTAGCCAAACCTAAAGCCAGACTCCTGTCACTGAAGTTCAATGCCACCTGATAGGACGTCGCCTCCTCGCCCCTTCAGCTTCCATCTCACTCGGAAAGTTGTTTTTTTTTTTTTCAAGGCCCAACATGATCCCGAGCTTTGACGCGTACTGACAAAAGCGGCGAAAAGCAGCTGTTCGCAGATAAATTAGACGGAATCTTTCTTTACACCGGCACTCCACTGACACTTCAGAGTAGCTCGTCTTCCTCTTGATTTCCTGTTTAGCGTCTTAACCAACGAACGCCCGTCAACTTTTTCACCCTGTGTCGGCGGTGGAGGAGCTCTGCAAAGCGTGTCAAACCGTGTGCTCCTCCTCTGCTTTCAAAAGGAAGAAAAGGTCTTATAATGTGACAGCGTGTGTGTGTGTGTGTGTGTGTGTAGAAAACATCCCCTGCCATCTGAGTCTGCATGATTCCTATTGAATTTCTTCTTAAATTTGATGTATTCTTTGTGTTTTTTTGTGCTTGTAATTTGAGTTTCGCGGCATTTTCTAATCTAAAAAATGTAGAATTTGTTACCGTTATTATTATTGTTGCCTCCCCACCCATCCATACCTTTACTCCCACATTCACAATTTTTCTCCCATCTGTTTGTCTTTGATAAACACTGTGTTCATTGCATGTTTAAAATACCATACAGGCATGTTATTAGCCAGCTCAGGAGCCCTGCTGGGGCACCGCAACGATGGACAAACTCAGAGCTGTACATTTTGTACAATCTGAGACATTCGCACTCCAAGACGCCTCTAAATATAGACAGACAGTCCCTTTAATCTCCACATTGTCTGCCTATTACATATTCTGTGTTCTGTCAGTTTTCTCTCAGTTGTTTTCCACTCACTTTATTCCATCACTTTTTCATTCTCCATGGCTTCCATAGCTGCTGATTAAAATTCTCCTCGGCACAATTGTTCACCCATTAATTTTTTCTAGTTAATGCCTCAGAGCCGAATTGTGCTTCAACAGTCTAAGTTCCGAGCTCATTTGCTCTCTTCCTATTTATATTTTTCTTCATTGCGTGTTATTATTGTTGCAGTTGATGCTGGGGTGCTCTGGCTCTCACTCCCGAGTAATTAAATTTTGCTTATCTTCATCCGCATTTCTATGTGAATGTGATAAGGAAAATCTGTTTTTATAAATGGCGCTGGGAAAACACATGCCACTGTAGGTTGGGAAAATTAGCCTGTGTGTCACTTAAGTTTTGGATTGCACCACAAAGCTCCTTTTGATCGATATCATAGCGTAGACTGGAGCGCACACAAAGAAGGTCTTTGCATAACTGGCCTAACTGAGCCTGCAGACGAGTCCTCCAAACGTTGACTAGAGGCTGGGCGGCACCTGACATTGCTTTTTACTTTCTTTTTGGTACAACTTGCACACGAACAGGTAGATTAGCCCATTCTTCTTCTTCTTTTTTTTCAATTTGCACATCCTTAAACCTTCAATAAATAGCACATCTGCAAAAAATGAATTAAATTAGAGCGGACGCAGGGGAGGTGTGGAGAAGGCCAAACATGAGCCGTTCGGGCGGACGCCTCCAAATGCATTTGCTTTCCTCACGACCTGTGACGATGTCATGGGCGCAGTGACGAAGATGAGGAGAGACAAAGGCACGTGGAACCCAAGTAGGACATTGGACAGATGTTGGATTGGGCTGGACAGAAACTCTGGATCCAGCAGTTAGCACACTCACTGAATTACAGTAAATAACTGTGTGACCGACATAATACTTTCGTTCCGACTTGACCATATGTGTGATTGAGCAACATCCTTAACATCGATTCCACATAAACACTTATAGAAATTGAACCTCTGTGTCCTGTGATTCCAAATTGATGCAACATATAATAAAGGATACACCTTTTATTGGATTTACTGTCTTGCAGCTGTATTTTAGATGAATACTCTGAAATATCCATGTTTTTTTCCCCAAAAAAGATTTTTAATAGATTTTCAGTCACTTTAATTTTCCAATAAAAATTATGACAATGGTGTACATTGTTTGGGGAGCGGAGAGGCTGCAGGGTGTTTGTGTGTTAGTGAGTGAGTGAGTGACGGGTTTTGTCGGCCCTGTCTGAGCCAAAATTCCAAAAATCCAGTCTGAACTCTATGGTGAGGTTGCTACCGACAACTGCGATTCGAACCGGTTATTCAGTCTGCAAATGTGACTGCTGGACTGGAACAACTGTTGAACTGAGACAAACCCCAGTGAGCCCAACATCACCAGGACGGCTGCAGACTTCTGGCTACTACATTTAAAAAAAAAAAAAAAAAAAAAAAAAAACCCCCCCTTTGGGG
>CAAKHG010030110.1:21897-35611 GCA_901007715.1 Dactylopterus volitans
AAAAATTAAAAAAAAAAAAAAAAAAAAAATCAACTCTGCCATTTGGGGCTGTGCAAAAACTGTAAAAATGACATTGCTCATTGGGTTTGGTTTTGCTTTGATGGTCGCTGTGTCTGCCGGTGTGTCAAAACAGCAAAATCTTACGTGCGTGTGAGTGACGCTAAAAGAAGCATATGAGCGCGCGTATGCTGAAAAGCAGCTCCGCCGTCGCGGTTGAGACACACATATCTGTGCTTTCTCAAGTCCGTTCTGCTAATATAGTCCAGAAGCACACATTTCATTGCCTCAATGGGCTTTCCAGGCTGCGAATTAGACATCTGATGTACATTCATACAGCATGTACGGTATCGATTGCACATCTGTTATAGTCCACCACTGTGACTTGACTGCACATGCTTGTCCTCAGTCCCAGAGGACAGCTGAGGTTTGACTAACATACAGTACATGCGCGGCTGCCTGACAACTTCCTTTAAAAATTCTTTGATTGTGAAGAAAAAGGTGAAAGGAACGTTTATTTTGTCAAAATAAAACAAAATTAGCAGCTTAGCACGGGCGTCACCGTGAGTTTATCAATGACACACGAGTGCAAGTATGAGAAATGTCGGCATGGCAGCCAGCTTCTGATGAGATTTGCATTCTTCCTTTGCAGTTCTTTTGCATATTTTTGGACTCAATGAAGTTATCCTGAAATGATGAACTGATTAGTTGCTCAACAGAATCTGGCACATCAAGGACAAATGGTTGAAGTCATTTCAAAAATCAACCTCCTACCATCTCTCAAATTTGATTATTGCCTTGTTTTCTTGTTGCCTGTGATATTTCATACTGTATATTTGAAAGAAATATAAGATTTGAGATTGACATCAACATTTGGTTGATTGCCCGTCAAAAACAAGATATAATGATTTGATGTTGCCACATCTCTCAACTTTCCAAGCTACATCCAATTCTTTATGAGTTAATCTTTTGTGTGTGTGGCCAGTGCAATCATCAATCCTTTTTGAATTATAAAACATGTAATCGTGCCATTGATAAACATCGCTGCTAGCCTGGTAAATTAAATTGGATTAAATTTAATTAGATCAAATTGGATTAAATTCAGTTTGATTAAATGTTTACATCACTCTACAGCTCTGAAACGGAGCGATTATCCCCGAGAATCACCATGATGATGTAACTCTAACAAAGCGGAAGATTTCCTTTTACAGACAAAATAGCAGACAACAGCGCGAACACAAAGCTCACGGAAATCCCAATGAATATGAATTCGTTGCCTCTTTAAAACTGAAACAAAGCAGGACATAATAGGGCCCAATAGAGCGGAGCAGTAACAACCGCACTGTGCTTCATCCATAATTGAAGCAGGCTTCTTTTTACTGGATATTGGTAAGATATCGATTACATTCTCTATATGTGTACGGGTGTTTATGTGTACGTTCATTAATTTTTCCAAATGATCACAACACAGACGTTTGCCTTTCGCTCACAACCTAATTTTGCCCCCGTCGCCCTTAAAACTGATATATGAGTTAATCTTTTCTTGAGTGGGTTAATTTAAATCACCATATATACAGAATAATTTGGGCAGCGCAATCAGCGTGGCTGCACAACAACAACAACAACACGACAATAAACGGCGCTGCGGCCATCTGGCCGATGGTTCAAAGTAATCGCCGTACATAATGCGCGGCAACGCCTCTACAGCCTGGAGACCGCGGTCTGGCCCGGCGACGCTCGCGTGTCCTACACACACTCGTCCTAGTGGCTTCAGTCTCAGGGGGACGGATGCAGTCACGCCGGGATCAGCTCTCCATGTCCATATCGGTCCAGAGGCCTATTCAGCAGCATGATGTAGTAACACCAGCGCCCCATTCTGAGGGATGCGGTTGCCATGACATCCGAGCTTCGCCTTGGTTCACGGAACAGATGTTTACTGTTTTCTGCTCATTTCCCTTTTATACGTTATGTCCTCATTTTTCTTTTTTTTTCGAAGGAGCTATAATGCGTTGTTTGCGTGCGGCTCAGTAACACTTGTCAGATCACGACGTGCCGTGCTGGAGTTTACACCCACCTCAGCTCTGCTGTGCAGCAGAGGAGGCATCCTTGAATCTACTGGATGTCCCTGGGATAATTGGCACAGAACATCTTGTTATTGGCCCTCTTTCTTGGTGCAACGCTCGGTTGTGAAGTCTTTTCCCTGTGGAAAAAAACGATTATGTTCTCTTGCTTTGTCTGAGCTCAACCTTGGCTGTGTCATGTGACCAGTCATTTCAATCCTCGGCGGTTGTCATGCCAACAGTATATCTAAGGCAGTCGTGCTAGTTCACTGGAGAGATTGGATGGTTGCACTTCACAGGCAGGCAGGTACGTGCATCCATGAGGCCCAGGGATGTTACTCGGGCAACATTTTAACTGAGATTCAGCAGCAGTTGTGGAGTTTGTAAGGAAATTGTGAGAGAAAATATCTCAATCCAGCTTCTTAAATACATATTTCACATTCTGATTTGATTGATTCTTTGTCTCCGCCTCCTCTCAGTCTGCCCTGACACCCTGACATTTTTCATTGAGTCGGCGCCCTCAGTTTTTCCAGTGAAACAACTGATGAAGAACAGAGGCAGTAATTAGTGATGATTAATGTGTCAATTTCATCACATTCTAAATACGATTAACGACATTTAGCTTGCTTGAATAATCATTTCGTAACAGCATACTCAGGGCAGCATTGTTATCATTATTATTATTATTATTATTATTATTGTCATTGTTATTAAGAAGTGTGGGACATGACAGTATCAGAGTGCTGAGTGTTCAGGGGAACAAGTGTAATTTGGTTGTCACTTCTTCGTTAATCCTACTTGACAACATTTCAACCACTAATGGTCTTCTACACCTAAATACAGCTTCATAGATTCACTTAGACTCTATCTTGTTTTGTAGTCCTCCAAGCACTCTTGCACGTCACCTTTTGGATTAAATCCGTAGTGTTGATATATCAACAGCATTGCCATAATGCTTCGAATTGGACTCTCTGGCATTATGCTATTATTTTCATCTTACTGTTGTGTTTGTGGCCTAAGAGACACCCTGACAACTTTGAATAATGTAAAAAAAAAAAATTAAAAAAAAAATGTTAACATTAATTTATCAACTTGATACTGTTTGGCTTTTCCTCGACTTTATGAGTAAGGATTTTAAAGTTTACTTTGAATGAGGCCACAGAGGTGATATTTGACACTGACCAAAGTTACTGAATTTGTTTTTATTGCTATCAATATGGTTAACACGTCCTGTTGTCTTGGGAGGAAGATCCCTGAATTTTAAGTCATTATTTAATCCAGTTGCTTTTTTGCTTGCTGTTAAAAGTTCAACAGTTGCACTCAATGAGGCCCCGTGGTATCTGTTAGATCAAAATATAATAAATGTCAAAAATCGTGATTGTTCAGGGTGTTTTGAAGAATAAAAATGAGTGATTGGACGTCTGATACCTTTCTTATAAAGACCGGCATTAGATTTGGGCATGACGTTAAAGTGATTTCTTGAAAATATTTTGAAATTCTGATTCATGTGTAGCTATTGTTGCCAGGGGTTGGATTTAATGAGTTACAGCCTCAGGCATCTCCAGCCCCAGTGGGATATCAAGTCCTCCATTGTGTCTCTAGTCTGCCCCAAGGTCTCCTCCCAATCAATCTTACCTGGATTTCCTCCAAAAAGAAGGCACCCAGCGGGCAACCAGCTGCCCTGCTCAGCTCAGTTCACCGCTTAAGTCTGACACTAAGCCTGCAAGACGCGCCGTCAGTCACTTTCATGATCTCTCATGAATAAGACTCAACACCCTCACATCCTGCATCCTTACATAATAACCCATCATCGACACTGGAATCAATAACATTAGAAATAGCTCATGAAACAGACAAACGTGCTCCTCCCTTTATGCTAAGCAGGGCTAATTGCATTCTGGCTGCAGCTTCAAATTCAACGTACGAACACGAGGGAGGCAATCAGCTCAATTCTTTCCATGAGAGAAAGCGGATGGGTTTAGTTTCAGAACTTTAAAACTGTTTCTTTAAGGCCGTGAACTTTGTCAGCTTGAATATGTTCTTCTGGTAAAAGTGTCCAGCCTCAGATGAATTTAAGCGGACCCGTAACATGCAGCCTTTCTGTGTTTTTACAGTCCTTCTCGAAGAGTTGCACGCGTGCCATTTTCATTAGGATTACGGGATGCACCCGCAGTTGATGGAAGCTGCCGTTGTGACTCCTGAGTTTCAGCTTAGAGTGCAGAGTGTTCCACCACATTAGTCTTTTTGACTTACATTTCATGAAATGTGCATGAGGACGTTTGCAAAGGCGGTATCATAAGTCCGCACGCTGCCGCAGCGGGGAGACGGGTGTTCATCCATGTGAGACGTCCAGACACTTATTGCATTCCCTAAAACTTTAGCAGAAGCAGCGAGATAAACAAATGCAGATCAGCTCTTTTTACCAACTGAAGTACATTTCATGCAAAAGAAACACAGGTAGGAGGAGACAAAGTAGTTCCTACTGATCCAGCTGCCCTTTAAGACCTTTAAAGTCTTTATTTGAGTCATGTGCTGTTCTGATACCTACACTGTCAACCTCTCTGTTGATCTGTGTGTTTTTGATTTCTGCATGGGAAAAAAAAAAAAGTGTTTTCACACAGAAAATATCAAATCAATAAAAGCATAAACAACCCCAGCATTTGCCTGGCAGCATTTCAATTACAGATGCTTTCAGGGGAGCAGGGCTAACAAAGGAAACGTTCATCCAGCATTAATTTGATTTCGAAGGTGTTGACGACTCTATTCACAGCTGACGCCGATGAGATTCATGGAGAAATGACCCTTAACTACTGTTTTCCAACTAATCAAATCTGTTCATCACAACTCTGCATTGTTCGGGTGTAATTGTGAAAATTTCAAGACGTCGGCTGGGGAGGAAAGTGTAATTTGGCTCTGGCCTGATGGTGCAGCTGCAGCTCTCACACATCAATGCGCAGATTTGAGAGCTTTATTTCACCTATTTATGGAGGCGCCAGACAACAGCCTTCAAACTCCATACTTTTGTCACAATTTCACACGTGACGAATTAGTGTTGAACTGCTTACTGGCACACAAAAAACCAACAACAAAAAAACAAAAACATACACAAAAACATCTGCTTATGGTGCATGTGGCCTGTTTTCAGATGAAGCCAGCCTCACTGGTTCAGCCTATTTAGTAAAACCATGAGCTACTGAACTCAACATGGGCAGAAAGTCAGGGAATACTGGTTGGAATCAAACTGTTATTCAGCCGTATGCCTCTCCTTTTGATAAGGTGCATTCTTACAGATGCTTCAGGATCATAATGAGGTATGTGGGAAGTGCTGGCTTGGAGCTACTTGCTAAAAACAGAAGTCCTTGAATGTGCATGAAAAAAAACCGGCGGAAAATAGAGGCGGGATATTTGGCTGATGCAGAATGCATCATGATCCTGAGATCACTGTGGTGTCTGTGAAACCCTGAGGTGAGGAAGCACTCAGCACTTCGTATATTCGACTTGTTGCGTCTTGATTCCTGGCAGAATTTTATGTGTAAAGTTCCTCCTAAAACTATGAACTGGCTACTGAAAAGCAATCACGTGAACATTAATCTGCATCATGTCCTCCAACCCACATGACCACGACGCTCAGACGTGACACACATGCACACCCTTGAAGCACGCTCTTAGAATGTTGCAAAAGGAAAATGCAAACAATGTTGTTGTTGCCATAAAACCACGAACAAATTAATAAACCAGGCTGCAACACAGAGTTTTCATCTGAGGCTGGCGGTAAAAGCTGCGTTACACATGGCTGTCTTTTAAAAAAAAAAAAAGCGTAGAAGAAGTAGAAATCGTGATCTAAAATGTAATATTTCGGAATATTTTGGCCCCTTAGTTGATCCACAAGTAACTGCTGCAATGAACAGCCATGTTTTCGCACTTTTATGGGCGGATGGCAGCAAAATTGTGTGTAGTAAATTGTGTAGTTAAATTGTGATTGATTTTTGACAGAAATTATCCGCAAAGGTTGTCTCCAGGCCCCGTGAAGCGCATTTACTCCAAAACAGGCAGACTGAAACAGAACCCAAACCTGGTGTTGCGATGTGTCTCGCCAGTAAGTTACCAGCTAACTTGCTCGCGAGTTAACAAGTTGGTAGCACTCGGGCAGCAGAGAGCCATCTGACTGCTGTGCCCCCCCCCCCCCCCAAAAAAAAGCTCTTTTCTCTGATCCATGGACTCAAAGTGAGTCACTGGAAGACAAAATGTTATGTACCACAGCTGAAACACAGATGGCCGTGAGCTTTGCTTGAGCCATCACTCATTGCTCACTAACAGGTTAGCATGCCAAACCGAACCAGTGAAAACTGTCACAGTGCAACATTCCGCCTGGCAAACGACGCTGCTGCTGCCTGAAGTCGGACCGCTCCATGTGGCGGATGATACAAAGTCTCCGTAAATGGCATCAGAATCGGATGAAGATTCACATCGTGTTTAAACGTGACTGCCGGAACGTTTGTAACAGCCTCTCGGGTGATTTATGTTTCATTGCGCACAGCCCTCTGCAGGGCTGTTTTTATGATGAATGCGTATCATATTTATAGGTGTCATGCGCCTAAGAAGACACTAAAGGCAATTCATTGCTGTGTGCATAAGTGACAGCGAGCGTCACAGGTATCCATGCGGCAGAGACAGATTCGGTTGCAGCCAGCTCTCCATCAAACGGATGTGAATAATTAAACGCGCTTTGTGCTGCAGTGCAGTTGCATGAACATGCAAGAAAAAAAAAATCCTGCATATTTCTGCCTGCTGTCTTAGAAAATAACAAAGGCTCGTTGTAAGAATGTAAAGCTCTCTGAGGGATTGCTGAGGCACCCTCAGATAACTGGCTGAGCATGCAAGCGTTATGATATTTGCTTGATTTTGGTGTCAATCTTGTAGACTTTGCAGAAGTTTGGGGTTTGTTTGTGTTTTTTGTTTTTGTCAACTGTGCTGCATTTTCGCTGGCAAGGACAAACATAGAAACATCAACCACAGTATCAGGATGAGGGACAGTGGAGAAACTTCCTTGAGTGGGAAATATCTGGTGGCAAAAACACATATATTTGTGGAGGATTTTTAAGGGAAAATAAAGAAAACATGGGAATTAGAAATGATGTGAGGCTGATTTTTTAGAACGTCTACTGGTACAACATAAAAAAAAAAAAATAGCTGTGAACCGACTGCTTGGCTGAGAGTCTGAGTCAAGTATAACTAATCCATTTTTAATCCCCTCAAAATTGATTTTCATTCGTCAAATCTCTAATCTCCAGGTAGCGTTTTTGACTTTTTTGTACTTAAATAACAGCTGACCAACACTTTCACTACAGTGAAAGTGTTGGTCAGCTACACTTTTCAGACATGTAGTTGCACACTTTGGTCGTCTCTGGTGTGGCAGTGGTGCTGATCTGCTGTATCAGAATTGGTGTCGCGCTCGTGTTAAAGCACACAATGTAACTGAGAGAGCAGAGAAGTCAGCTGTTAGCCAGCAAGCAAGTGAGCCGAGAACTCAAAGTTAATGGCTGAATGTAACAGGGAAACGGTTGAAACGCTCAGCAAACTTTACAGACAAATAAAATACACGTTAAATGAAAGAAAATACACTTTTGGGTGTAGTGGTAATAGGTTCTTTTAACAGGTTTAATTTTTTCCTAGTGGCTCCTGGCTTCCATGTAGCAACATGTTCATTCTCTGCCTGCCGGTGATAGCAATGTTAGTGTTGCATTCAAGAACATGCTGTAAATTTAAGTGTCCTGCCGGTTGCCAAACAGAATCGCGCTGTAAAAGCAAGACTTATACGGAACCATTCTAAACACAGATTGTGTCATTATTCTATGGCCATTAAAAGGAGCAATGGCAAATCTCGTAAACGTCGACGTTTACGAGATTCAAACGGACACATGTAGATCACGACGGGTGGCTCGGAGGACGGGGCGCTTTCGGCTCGGCTGTGGAACATCACGCCAAACGGTTGGATGGTGTTTGGAAAGTGTTTGGTAACAAGCAGCAGTCATGTGACTCGCTGGGTTAAACGTCCGTGAAGCAACGTGTGAGGAAAACCAGTCCCCTCAGGTATCGCAGCAGGTGATCCAAACATGTCTCCAATTTTGAAAGCGCTGGAACATTTGAGAAATTTATTTATTTATGAAAATAGTCACGGACAGTGCATATTAATAAACACTTGCATGTTAATTTGCAGGATTATAGCCAGTGGCTAATTTCCATCCTTTGTCCCTAGGCAGGTTGATGTGTCCCGGGGCAGGTTCACAGCTGCTCTCCAGAAGTTCCAAGTGCGGGTGACGTTTTCCTGCTGGAAAGGCAACCTGGAGACTGACGCGTCATAATCTGGAGGCGCCTGAGCAGAGGAAATGAACTTTTACGCTCACTCATGATGTTTCCGCACAGCCGCGCAGTAAACTGCCAGCGACACTCTGCTCCGGCCAATCAGGGGTCAACAGTGGAGGAAGAGGGCTGCTATCAGGACCGGATGTGATCCGTTCTCACTCCGTCTACCCGAAGATTCATTGGAATCAGATTTGAGAGGATCTAAGTAGCTCGGCGGCTCACGTTTGCCAAAGGGAAGTTTTTGAAAGGTCACACAAGTATTAGCCTCCAACTCCTCAATATGTTGGATTATTAGTTGTTTTTGCCAGGTGACATGAACACATCTCCTCGTTTTTTGGGGACATTTTGCTCATGTGAGACGAAGGCGCCTGCCATGGAAGTTATTATTACACCTGCGAGGAGCCTCGTTTCAGCACTGGTTCCTCGCTGTGTCTGCAGAGGAAACCTTCGTGCATTTATTCTGATTTTCATCTCCAACATCAAAGCGAAACACTTATTCTCTCTTTCAGCGTGGATTTAGAAAAAAACAAAAACACTGAGACGTTTGCATGGCTTTTGCTGAATGAAAATGAATAGATGGAAATGAGATCATCCACAATCGGCGATTTGAATCTGTTTCTATTAAGGCCAAGCGAAGGCCATATCTTGGCGGGTGTGATTCATGGTCAGATCCGTGAATTTGCTGGTGCGTAACCCGATCGGATCTGCTGATTACTAACTGGTGTATCCTGTGGGGAAGGGAAAACAGGGTGATGCACATGCACAGCGACATGCGGATGAATGGTGCTGCATTGTCACATTACCGGCCAGTCAGCCCTGCACAGCCTCATCTGTGGCGCGTGAAGGGAGCGTTTCCACCTCCCTTTCATTTGCATTTACATCCAAACAGTTTTGAAATAAACATTTTAGCCTGATGAGTCAAAGCCGTTATTCGGTGGGAGAGAGGGAAAAAAAAAAAAAGAAAAAGAAAGGAGCTGGATCAGTCTGCTATTTATTCTCCGAGATGTTTAATCATGCTTAATTATTCACACAAATAGACATAGGCTGACTATCAATTAGACACTGTAGATGCATTTTGATGCGCCAATAGGAGGGAAACACTTTCTTTTTTTTTAAAGCCTCATTTTGTGAAGATTTCGTAGGAGAAATGCAGCTTTTTGTTCATGCAAATTGCATTGTGCGGTGGATTAGGAAGATTATTCTAATCTTTAAGGTTATTCTGCCTTATTGATGCAGCTTTTTTTTTTCCGTCTGCTGAGAAGAGCTGTGGGAATTCAAATCAGATCCTTTTTTTTTTCTTTTTTTTTTTGAAGCCACCATCCTTGTCGTCCCCCTTGTTCCTCATGCGCCCGCACTTGACAGCTCCATGGGTTGGGCAGATAAAGTTATAAGGAGACACGTGACGGGGCTTGTAGGGGCGACTCTTCATAAGTGTGAGGACTCAGACAAAAAGACCGGAGAGACGCTGGAGGCGGCGGCGGCGGCGGCGGCAGAAGCCTGTATCCACAACCCGGGAGCGCGCTCCAACACACCTCCACACACATCCGAAGAACTTCTGTAGGGATTGATAGGGAATCGAATGGTCAGGACAACAGCGTTCGCGGCATTCTAGCACGCACTCAGACACACACGCGCGCGCGGGCGGTCTTTTTTCTTTTACGTAACGTCAGTGTCGTTTTGTGGATGATGCGCTCTGACTTGGATTAACGCGCGGAGACGAGGAGCGATTTTGCGCACTTGGAAAAAAAAATTATGTAAGGTAAAGAATCACTTTTACTCAACGAAATTCTACGTTACGACTTTTTATGCGTTTATTTTTATTTGTTTGTGTGTTTGTTTTGGGGTTTTTTTTTTGTTATTGTTTGTTTGTTTTTTGTGGGGGGGGAGTTAACTTGTTTTTATGCGCCAAATGCTTCCTTTGGTTTTATCAGCATGAAAGTAACCTGATATTTTGGTTCCCTTTCTGGACGCAGTAGTGCAACTTGCACCAGAAAACGGATGCCTCCACATATGTGCGCGTTTTCGCAAAATTGTCGAAATTATGCTTATTGCAAAGTTTTCTCAGTATTATTTCTTGTGTTTCTCCAAATTCGACTACCTACTATTTAATCATTTTAGAAATGGGGTTGTGGCTAATGGGATTTTTCTCCAATTTCTAATCCAACTTAAAAAAAAAATGCATTTTTATTTAGTAAATTATTCAGCCTCGTGACCCGCGCTCATGCATCGTGTTCTTGGAAATCGCTCAGTCATGAATAATTGCGCAAATGTGCGTTGAAAAGTATACATGGTGCGTAATACAGTATTTATAATGCTGCCAGCACTCAGAGAACAGATGCGATTGATGTCAAATCCAGGAACTCTACCAGATGCATTAAGAAAAAAATGAAATCAATATTTGAAGAAATGTCATCTGCACTATAAAAAAGACAACATGTGATTCGTATTATTTGTAAACTGCAATTTCAGTAACCCTCACATACCTACATGAAGGTTATCCAATATTTTGGTTTTAATTTTTTTTTTTTTTTAATCAAAGGTGTGGTCTCAAAAAAATTGCATTGCTACACAAGAAATGTTTGCAGCAATGCAATTTGTTTGTTTTCCAAAGATCTTCTCCTTACTTAAAGAGAAAGGAATTCCTTGTTAGGTTTTTCAAACATGACTGAAATATTTGTCATCATGTTGTAGGTTGTCCAGGCATCTTAGACTGCAGTATTACCCTCAGACGCAGCCATGAAATCTGTGCTGGATGGTGTGGCGGACACCACCTTCCGGACTATTACATCTGGTTTACAGTATCTGGGCTCCAATGATGCCAACTATGACGACCCCATCAATGATGTAGACTTCAAGGGCAGTCTGTCTCTGCAGAAGCCCTTATCTGCTTTCCGCAGTAACTCCTTTCCCGACAAAGTACCTGCGGATGAGGAGCTGATCCTCAAGGGCATCCCCTTCTACCCCACCAATGCCACAGACCTGTTCGGCAACAGGAGCACATTCAGAGACGAGACGAACAACATACAATGTGGGGAGAACTTCATGGACATGGAGTGCTTCATGATCCTGACTCCCAGCCAGCAGCTGGCTGTGGCGGTGATGTCACTGACTCTGGGTACCTTCACGGTGCTGGAGAACCTGGTGGTGCTCTGCGTCATCCTGCAGTCCCGCACCCTGCGCTGCCGGCCGTCCTACCACTTCATCGGCAGCCTGGCGGTGGCTGACCTGCTGGGCAGTGTCATCTTTGTGTACAGCTTTCTGGACTTTCATGTTTTCCACAGGAAGGACAGCCCCAATGTTTTCCTCTTCAAGCTGGGTGGAGTCACAGCTTCCTTCACAGCGTCGGTGGGGAGCCTTTTCCTCACTGCCATCGATCGCTACATCTCCATACACCGGCCTCTCGCCTACAGGCGCATCGTGACACGGACCAAGGCTGTCATTGCCTTCTGTATGATGTGGACCATCTCCATCGTCATCGCAGTGCTACCTCTGCTGGGCTGGAACTGTAAACGTCTCAAGTCGGTTTGCTCAGACATATTCCCTCTGATTGATGAGAACTACCTGTTGTTCTGGATCGGGGTGACCACTGTGCTGGTTCTATTCATTATCTACGCCTACATATACATCCTGTGGAAAGCACACCACCACGCTGTGCGCATGCTGAGTCGCACCTCCCAGAAGAGCCTTGTCGTGTACTCTGCAGATGGGACTAAAGTGCAAACCACACGCCCCGAGCAGGCGCGCATGGACATCCGTCTGGCCAAGACCCTGGTGCTTATCCTGGTGGTGCTGGTCATCTGCTGGGGCCCACTGCTGGCCATCATGGTCTATGACCTCTTCTGGAAGATGGACGATGACATCAAGACAGTATTTGCATTCTGCAGCATGCTCTGCCTGCTCAACTCCACAGTCAACCCAATCATCTACGCCTTGAGAAGCAAGGACCTTCGGCACGCCTTCCTCAGCTCCTGTCATGCCTGCAGGGGCAGTGCCCAGCAACTGGACAATAGCCTGGAGTCGGACTGCCAGAACAGAAATGCCAACATTTCTGCAAACAGGGCGGCAGAGAGCTGCGTGAAGACCACTGTGAAAATAGCCAAAGTAACGATGTCTGTGTCGACCGAAACGTCTGCTGAGGCTGTCTAATTGGCCGCAAACTGAGGAAACTGCATCAACGTCATCCTCCCCAAACAACGCCAGTCAACACAGTAATGCAGAGCTTAAATATTCCAGAGAGAAAAAAAAGCATCTCTTTGAAAGTACTTACATCCTCACATAGACGCTATAGGGATTGCATTATTATTATTATTATGATTATTATTATTATTATTATTATTAGTCAGTGTGTGAGCACAGAGTGTGCCGAAGTGCCAAAACGTATCGCAAGGTCAAAGAAAGGACTCGCAGTCTGAAAGATTGTCAAAGACTAACATAACTCTGCTGTTTACCATTGATTTCATGATATTCAATTAGTGAAGGCATATTATATTTTTGTACTGTGAATTCAGGTTTTGAAAACAATGTATCTTCATTTATGGGATAAGGGGCTACTGACATTTTTAATTAAAATATATTTTACTGTGTCATTTAGACTTGAACATGTGTCTTGCACCATGAATACAACAAATCCTCGACGCCTTGGATCCACAGGCTTCATGTATGTTGCGTATAGACATTTTTACGAGCAAACGGTTTAAAAAAGAAGTTAAAGTGACTCTGATTGTTTATCTCCTAAATCGCCATTAAATGTGTCACTTTTGTTCTTGCGACAACACTCTGTGAGTGGCAAACCTGTACAGACATTTAAGAAATGAGACATGATCGATGCTCATAATTTTAAAAAACAACACCACAAAAAAAAAACAAAAAAACACCTCTATCTCAACCAAGAATATAACAAGATAGAGCTAAATGTGTATGCAGCTTCTGAGTATGTGGCAAAAACTGGAATCTGGAATCTGACATGACGTTGTCTGTGGCGACTGGATTGTCCCTGTTGTCCGTTGCTTCATTCGCTAGTTGTTAGGCCTCTCAAGTAACTCGTCCTTGTTAAAATGTAATAAACCTAACAACTGTACAGTGTTTTCTTGCTAAATAAAGTGTTCAAAATCAACCCGCTCAGCTCGACAATAACAACGACAGCAACAAGCTTGAACACATCCATCAAAACTGAATCCAGACACAGAGTGCTGGTCACTACTGTCAAAAAAAAGAAAAAAAAAAGAATCAGGTGATATTGTCTTAAAGTACCCCCTTTGCCCAATTAGGCATCTCATGCGCGGAGATTAAAGGCA
>CAAKHG010030110.1:35631-54179 GCA_901007715.1 Dactylopterus volitans
TTTCTTGCTAAATAAAGTGTTCAAAATCAACCCGCTCAGCTCGACAATAACAACGACAGCAACAAGCTTGAACACATCCATCAAAACTGAATCCAGACACAGAGTGCTGGTCACTACTGTCAAAAAAAAGAAAAAGAAAAAAGAAAGCAAAAGTGAAGTGGTTTATAACTGCAGCTGCTCTCATCTGATGTGTGATTTTACTGGCTATGTATGTGTGTGATACTTTGTGACTTGGTGATATATTTCCGACCCCGAGCCTTTTTAATCATTGCGGTGAGTTGTTTTAGTGCTACTGTTGCAGCGGGGGACATCATTTCGTAAAATAAAAGCAACCCATGCGCAGGCCTGGTGAAGTACTTTTGGCGTAACTCTAAATAAAAGATATGTCTACTGTTAACAAAAAAAAACAACAAAAAAAAAAATCTTATAATCGTCAGGTGGTACCTTGAATGGGAGTCTGTGTGTATGAACTGTGTGGGGAATCGACACGTGACCTTTCAAAAGAATCTGACAAGACGATTTTCCCGTAGATGATGTAGTACGTTTAATCTAGAAAACCTCACGGCACAATTGCTCTGTAGGCTTTTATCTCGGTGTGAAGTTATCCAGACAGCTGTTTATCAGTATGCTTTGCTGCCTCTTGTATTATTGAGTATTGAAGATTGAAATGTCAACTGTCAAGTGGCTTCTGTACAGTGGTGGCATAATGAGGAAACCTATGAATCACAATCAGTCAAGTGTTTTTAGTATTGCTGTTTTCAAAAACTTTTCAATAAAGTCGCAGCTGATTGTCATTTCGCCTGCCGTCATTTGATTGATTATTTGGTGACGAGAGACAGGCGCCAAACGCACATCCAGCCGACGATTACTGGCTCAGAAGGGACATGCACGGAGGAACCCGAACCCCGAGCCGCCAGAGGGCCATCAGTGATGTTGTACTGCCCCCTGGTGAAGATACTGTATGCAGCCTTTCTTGAGAACAGGGTGTTTCTGGACATATTCTTATTCACTATTGATGTTGCTACTTGCTTTAACCCTGAAAGAGACAAATTGCGAGGAACTGGTCTCCACTGCAACATCTGCTCCGGATCTTTTCATCTCTCAGCTTAAAGGAGTGGGACAGTTGTAACATCTGCTCACGCAGACGTCAACAGGATTTTGTTAATTTTATCTACCAAATACTCCAATCTGTCGAGAGATTAGAGGACGGTTTGTTCTACGATGTGTGAAAGGCTACACTTGAGACTGGATAAAACAAAGTCACTCGAAAAACCAAGCCTTTTTAGACTTACTGTAAACCGGCACGCCTCATTAAACAGGACAATTCACAGTGGTCGTATTGGACACTGGAGGACTATAATGCAAAAATTGCTGTTCTATTAGTGCAATAGAAATTAAGTGTGGTGTAAATAATGTTTTTTCTCATTTGACTCCAGAAACAAGTGCTGCACAGTTAAAAAACAAAAAAAACAAAAAAAAAACAAAACAAAACAGGTTTACGTGTCTCTGGTTAAGGAAGTAATAGAAGTGTTGGGAAATATGTGTCAAACTTTCGGATGTCCAATGTGTTTTTTCAAGTGTAAGAATAAAAGCAAGAAAGTTTGCACATTTTTGAAGCTAGAGCTGTTTTATCAACGGCTTGTTTGTTTGTTTACACAAAGGAACTTTTTCCCCCTTCAATAATAATAACCATCACGATACATGTGGATTAATCCTTTGCTAAAACAAAGCAGAAATTTTCTTTAAAACATGCCAAACTATTTAGGTTTTGTGTAAAAAAAGGGAAGTGAAGCTCGTTTTCCTCTGAAATCTGAATCACATCTACAGTTTCATTTTCGCAAAAAATGATTTCAGGCTAGTGTAACTTGTCTAAAAGAAATGTATGATTTATATCTATGTACACTGTATACGCCTTTGTTTGAGTGCGTGATGCTAATACTCACAAATAACCTAACTGAAACATGAAATACGCAGAGGTGGATAAGCATTCCTCTCTCGACAATGTGACCTCCTCTCAGAAATGATTTTTTTTAATTTAAAACACCTAAGTGAACCTAGAAAGTCGATATTTCCAAACAAAATTGCTGACATAAAATTTAAATACTGAATTTTTCATACAAATACGTCGGCAGGTTCATGTGAAATTGACGTTTGTCGTTTGTATGGGGGGGTATGTGATTGCTACTTAAACTATTTTGAAAAAAAGTACCGTGTCTACCGTCGTCGGGAATTGTAGTACTGAAGCAACTGAATTTAAAAGACAATACTACATAAAAAACTACAAGTACCACCATGAGCACGCTTTCCTGCGCATGCGCAAAGCCGAGAAACTAGAAGAGAATAAAAGGTAAGCTAGTGAGACTGAACCGTTTACGGTACTCGGCGTAGTTACGGCGAAATCTGTAATCATCTGACTTTATGCCTAAGCGAAGAAACCCAGTTATATCCGCATTGCTGTAATAGATATCCAGTAACTCACAGTACCGGAGATTTATCAGCAGAAGGAGGCGATAGACGAGAAAAGTTCTTATTTGTCTGCTTCCCGGAATCGCCGCTGCTGGTTCGACCTAGCTAGACAGGGTTAGCTAGCGGGGCCCGAGTCGCCGACTTTCCCATAGAACGGGGAATCTGGTCGGGTTATTTTTTGTTTGTTTGATTGTTTTATTTTTTTAGCACCATACACACGTCCAAGCGCCATGGCATGTGGAGCCACCCTCAAAAGGACTCTGGATTTCGATCCGCTAATGAACCAGGCTTCTCCTAAAAGGAGGAGATGCGCCCCGATCATGTCTCCGGTCTCCTCACCGCAGAAATATCTGCGCATGGAGCCCTCGCCGTTCGGGGAAGTGTCGTCCAGGCTCACCCCAGGTAAGAATGCCGTCACCATTAGCTTTAACACTCCGGTCTGCACTTAGTCTGCTAGTTAAGCGTGTTACACACTAAACAATTGTAAACTGGGCGGCGTTAGCATCGCCCTCCCTGTGTGTGCTGGAATGGCAAGTTTTATTGAGCTATGTAACTCCCAACCACGTATCTCTATGATTCAATGAGTATCACTGTCGGCTATCATCTCAGACAATACATGTGTGTGGACTCTGATGTGAGCAATTGTTGAAACTTAATGGAATTGATGAACCCAATTTGAGTTGATATGCTACTTTGATAGCTGTAAATGTTTTTTAATGGTTTGTGGTGTCTGTGAATAATTGTATATTCTCATGAAATTTCCAAGTTGTGATTTTAACAGGATACAAGGCCGCGTGTAAATGAGTTAATCGCTCACCTGTGCTGTCATGAAAGTGGAGCATCTTTTGTGACGATATCGGTTATAAAATGGAGGAAATGTCTTTCTCTCTGTTAGAGGAAATTCTGCACAACATCAAACAGGAGTACAAGCGGCTGCAGAAGCGGCGCCACCTGGACAGCGGGCTCCAACAGGCAGACGGCTGCTGTCCTCTGGACCTGCAGAACATCCACAGTGGATCGGCTCTCTTGGGTAGCTACAAATATATTTGCATGAGGGCTTTTTGGGGGGGTGGGGGACAGGCTAAAACTACTGAAAGCTGATCACGCCACCTCACTCAGTGGAGAGGTGCACAGTTGGCTAAGGAAGAATCAGTTAAACTTCGAGATTTGTTTTTGTAGCGGGGAAGACGGCCCTTTTTTTCTTCGTATCTGGGTTAACAGAGGTCTGTGCTGCGAGGGAGGGAGGGCAGATCAAGAAATATTACATAGATGCTGGCAGACCTCCTGTATGTACAAGTGCTTTTCTTGAATAACATTACAACTCCTGCAAGTTTACCAGAAAATATGATGCAACAGCCCTGCAATAAAGTCTACTTTCATTATTGGGACTCTTAATTTGTGACGCTGCTGAATTTTACTGGGTTATACTAAGAGCTGTCCCCAGCACTGTATTTTTTCACTTATGTATGTGAGTGAGATTACAGAAATATTAGGGACCCTTAAACCGAGGTACATGTCAACCTATGTTGACATGTACACTCACTCCACCAGACCGTAGCTTTGCAGTGACCATATGGTTAAGTTGTGGCTGTGGTTGCTGCATGGATTTGATTTATTGTAGCCTGAAATTGGTTGTTAGTTATGCCTTAACATTAAAATAGGGATGTCTTGACTATTCCATGTCCTCTGCTTTGTATTGAGTGTCAAAACAACTCTCCTTCCAGGTACGTCCTCCGGAGCGTCCTCTCCCACCCGGAAGGAGCAGCCTTTATTTTCCCTCAGACAGGTTGGGATGATATGTGAAAGACTACTAAAGGAGCGGGAGGACAAAATCCGTGAGGAGTACGATGAGATTCTGACAACAAAGCTAGCAGGTGTGTGTGTGTGTGTGCATTTTTTGTTTGTTTTCTTTTTCATTAATGGAAAGCTGTTTCTCCGTTACCTAGTATTGCACTCTGAGTACAAGTATTTGTTCTTCCAACAGAACAATATGATGCGTTTGTCAAGTTCACACATGATCAACTGCTGCGACGGTTCGGAGAGCAGCCTGCCAGCTGTGAGTATATTTATCACCGCCAAGCGCATGTGTCCACAAACAAGCACTTTTCAATGCTCGGCTGTCACCACGGCAACGGCGTTCCTGCAGTTATTGTTGGATTTGCTCTTATCGTTCAGCTCCTCAGACATGTTAATTCAAACATGCTCACGCTCTCTTTTGGCTCATCTGTCCTCCTCCCCCTCCGCAGATGTTTCCTGAGTGTCAGAACTTGATATGGGGAATACTTATTTCCTGCCAGCTACTAAGAGGACTCGGTGAGTCCAGCTGGACTTTCTCCTAGCTGTGCCATATCGCCTCTGTTTGGACTCGCTGCCTCAGGCGTCAGTCAATGGCATCCACGTTTGCTGTTGCTTCCGGAGTTAGGAGGGCTTCCTGCTGCCATCGCGTTGGAGGACCCTCCATGACTCTACCAGTGGCCTCTCAACCGACATGTCAATATTTATTTGGCTGATGCCTTCATAAAAGGCTGACTTTCACCATGCTGTTGGCCTTTTGATTTCATTCTGTTTTTGGTTCAAGTTTAGTTATTTCACAAAGATATAAGTTGTCTGTACATTATGAAGAAGGGATCGAACTTTTCCAAGTGGACAAACAAAGACAACCTTCTGACAGGACTCTTGGAACAGGCTTTTTTTTCCAGCAATGTTTTAAACTGTACTGGCAATTACTGCTACATTTGTATACACTGTAATTTTTTAAAATTTGTTTCGCTTTACTTTTGCTCATTGTACCAAAACTCAATTTTATTCGCTGTAGATGTACAGGGGCTTTTAGAAGGGGTGGGGGAGGACTAATAAAGCGTTTACATAAATGTCTTTATCTTGTCCTTAATTTCTGTGCCAGTTGTGACACAATACAAGGGGCATTTGTCAGTGTAACAGTTCAACATCACGAATTACAGCTAAATGATCAGTGTCACACAGAGTCAATGAATATTAAGTCAATTTTATTTATACAGGCCAGATTCTCAATTGCATTGCCGCTGGGCTGTATGAACAATCTGTACAGTGAGCAACATCCTCTGTCCTAAGACCCTCAATTTGTGTGAGGAAAATCTCCACTGAATAACCTTCCAGGAGAGACAGATGCGCAGTAGATGTCACATGTACAGATGTGCATCAGAAATTTGCAGCAAACCATGACAAAAAGCTGTTAAAAACGAATATATGAGCAAGATGACAGTCTAAGATCATCTGCAGGTGGTGGCCCAGCATCTGCAGATGAGCCTGAGTAAGGCAGAAGGAGCAAACAATGGACAGATCACATAAAGTGGAGATTTATTTGCATTAGTGTTAGAGGTTTACTTTAAATTGGCAAGTGGGTGCATTCTAATACAATCGGGGCTGTAGTTTTGTTTTTTGAAGTTATTAATGTAGCACAATCTGCATCGTTAAATGAGTTGTTCGTGAAACATCTTTATAAAAATCATTACCGTTACTTAAATTGTAAAAAAAAAAAAAAAAAAAAAATCATACTTCTGAGCACCTGTGAAAGCACCAGTATAAACTGAATGACGCTACTTTTAAATATGTTATAAAACACCGAAGCCGTGACGGCTGTTTTCAGGCGACTCCGCACTCAGCGTGTCACCGTCGGCAGCAGAGGCGACGAGAATCGAACACACCTTCTTTATTGTCTGACGTAGAAAAAGCCCAGCCTGTGATTGGACGAGCGCAGCGGAAGCGGCGTGGCTAAAGCAGGAAGTGTGTCCGCTGTCAAGGCGAATGGGCGCATTATGGGCATAATTTTTCATCTTTACGTGCCTCTTTTTTTTTTTTAAATTTAAGAATTACATTGTGTCTCAGCACGTTTGGCAAGCATGGCTTGTTTTTTTAGAAGAAAAATAGCGGCGAAGGTAACGGACCAGCATGTCGTAAAATAAAATGATACTGTACAAACGCTAACTAACACGAGTTGACCTGGCAATAGCGCGGCTGTTGGCACTCTTGTTGCTTCATCTTGCATGATTTGTGTCGTGCAGCTGGCCAGGACGCTGCAGCAGCCCGAGGAAGTCTTCATATCGGCTCTGTCTGCTGTCCCGGTCTTTAAGAAACAGTTGAGTGTCCCGTTGCTCGCACGAAGTTGTGAATTGGAGAGACCCTGTGCTCCATTCATTTGCGTCCCCCGTGACCCTGGCTGGCTCTCCTCTCTCTCTCAGGCAGACTGCGGACTTCAAGCTGTCCATCGGGCTATTGCGACTCAGCGGGATTTTGCCGTCCGGTGGAGACATTCAGCTACAAACACAAGACCTGGCCACTCAGGTATGATGTCAAGGTCACAGATAAAAAAGCCCAGCACACCTGCCGTGTTTGCGGGTTGAGTTCGTGACCTTTCATCAGTCAGGCATCAGGTAGTCAAAGGAGTTAACAGACATGCTGAGTGACATTCCGCAGTAAAAACTTATCGAATTATCAAGTCTCGCAAGGCGTGATGGGAGAGATGTGGACCGACTGACTTAGCTGTATCAGGAATTTTTGTACTCCTTTTATGGGTATCGGCTCCAAAAGTCTAGTATCGGTCAAGCTCTGTCCAATAGTTCTGTAGTGTTGTTTTGCACGGAGGCTTTCCCTTGAGTTTTGCTACTTTCCTCAAATTAAAGGAATTTAAATGCAGCACGGCGTAGTCTTTTAAACTATTACTGTATGTCGTTCCAACCTGGTGACAAGCCACCAAGCACCTCTGTTTTTTATTACATAAGTAGTCCCACTGTCAACTTGTATGCCCCCCCCACACTCCCCTATTTTCAGCATATGATTTCACTGAGCGTTAAACACTTCAAGAGAAAAACCCTTATTGTCACTTGTATATATTTTTTCCTCTAAATAACATGCGATTTGAAAGTTGACACACGCACTGAATTCACATAAAGTTTTAGTCTTTGCTAATTCGAGACTCCAGATGTTTTTTTGAATAATAAAAATAATGATAACAATGTTGATTTTCAATTTAAAAAAAATAAGCGTGTTTTGTGAAGTTTGACCTGTGATTGACATCGATGTATTTGTCAGTTGAAGCAGGACAGCGTGGTGGAGGACATATCTGTGGGACCTGCGGTGATCAACTTCAGAGTTGACCGCAAACTTCTTGTCCAGGTTCGTTGTCGTCATCTCCCACGCTGATGGAAGCAGCAGAGGCGTGACTGCTTCGGCTGTGTATAACAGTACTCCGCCCGCTGCATCTGCTCTAGAAAATACTGGAGCCATTTGGAAGCCAGGAGGAAGAGCGATTTGGGCTGAACAGCGAACTTCTAAACTCTCTCAAGAGAGGAACAACATTGGTGGAATACAGGTTGAGTTTTTCCGTATCATCTAATGACACAACAAGCCAGATGCTCCAGGATTACAGCGGATCAAATCAATGCGCTTATGTGTTGCAGCTCTCCAAACATTGCCAAAAAATTCCACGCAGGACACTTGAGATCTACAATCATTGGTGAGTATTGACTTAAGATTACCCAATAACTTTTTAAAGTGAGACTGATCCGCCTGTGAACTCCATCTCCGCCTGCAGGTAACTTCATCGCTAACTTGAAGCAGTCCCTAGGGTGCAAAGTTATTCGCATGAACTACCTCGGAGACTGGGGCCTGCAGTTTGGTGAGCATTTAATTGAATGGAGCTTCTACTAGTCTGATAAAAACCTTTTTTTTTTGTGGTGATTTTTATGATCACTCATCTATTTTTCCTGGATTTCAAGGCTTGCTTGGAGCTGGGTTCAGTCAGTTTGGATCTCAGGAGAAACTCAGGCAAAATCCTTTGCAGCATTTGTTTGAGGTGAGTTCCCGTATTTGCAAGGAAGAAATAAAGAAGTCACCGACATGTTTAATTCAATTAATGTGCAGTTATTTTTTTACTTATCATTGTTTCACCCTTAGTTATAGATCCTTATACAGGTTTGGAACACAATATATATTTTTGAAGGAGTAATCAAATAGGTCCAGAAACCAGCAGCTGCCACCGGTGTCTATATTTCTAGTAGTGTTAGTGGAAATATACCCAGAAAAAACAGTGTGATGTTTCAGTTGTGGATTTGCACATTAAATTTGCTTTTGGGGAAGTCGGTGGTCTCCAAGTGCCCTTGTTATTTTTACTCTTTTTATATTTTTATTTGGAATAGTTTCTGTTGCTGTAGTTACTCAGAAGATCTGCACATGGGGGTGATAACGTCCACCTTTTAATCTTTTTTGTGTGTGTGTACACATAAAGATATTTGGAAGTATTTCAGTGAGCAGTATACAGTGTTTTATCTGTTTTGCAGGTTTATGTTCAAGTGAACAAAGAGGCAGAGCACAATGAGGATATAAGGCTGGCTGCCAGACACTTCTTTAGACAGCTGGAGCAGCGTGAGAGCCCGGCTGTGTCGTTATGGCAACAGTTTAGGGAGATCACAGTGAACGAGTATCAGCACGTTTACAAGGTAAAACCCAGCGGGAATGCACCGCTACACGCGGCGGTCAAAAAGATACACACTCTGCAACGTAAACCCGTGATAGGAGACAAGAAAACATCAGAAGCGGTTAACTCAAGTATAAATAATGAGGGGAATTATTTCATGCGTCTCGTCGTCAGCGGCTGGGGGTCCACTTTGATATTTACTCCGGGGAGTCCTTCCACCAGGATCAAGCCCAGGAGGTGGTGCGGCAGCTACGCAGCCGAGGCCTGTTGAAAACCACTGAGTACGTAACAGTATGTGACGGCTTATGATCGGTAGCTGCCATGACAACACCGAGTCAACCTTATTGCAACCTTAAGTCAACCAACCAGTCAGTCATCTACGCCGGGTTGGTTTATTAAATGCTTTGCTGCTATGATTGTGTTATTTCTTCGAAGAAGTCAGGAAACTTTCTTCTTTTTTGATCCCTTTCAATTCCTGCTCGTATTGGGTTAGAAAATCTTGCATTTCAATCACAGAGGTTGCTAAAAAATTGAGTAGTTAAGTAGTAAATCCTGGCTGATAGGATCCCACAAATTAATCTTCTGCTTTTTGTTTTTGTTTGTTTTGGGTTTTTTTCACTAACATGCCACTATTGATATCAATACTAGCAGAAATTCAAAAGATCTGTTCATAAAACAGATCATGCTTGTGTACCTATTTTGTCTGAAACACTTATTTTAGAAACTGTGTTCAAATTCACTGTATTATTCGGTTTTGGTTGTTTTTATGTTTTTTTTTTGCGTAATTGTGAAAGTCTCTTGCCATATTGTGCGGAAAAAATGTATTGGATACACGTAAATATTTAAAATGATAAGAAAAAATGGCCCTGCATTGCATGAGAGATCATTGTATGACTGTGTTACTGACCTCCAGCCTGCATGGCCGGTTGTATTTACAGGAAGGGGACGGGTGTCGTGGATCTCTCTCCCGCAGGAGACATGAGCAGCATTTGTAAGGTTCTCCCCACTGACGGAACTTCGCTCTATATCACCCGGTACGTGGTACCAATGGTTTCCCAAAATTAGAACAAGTTCTGAGTTTAACAGTTTGAGTTGACGTCATGTCGTCCTTTTAAAAGACTATCATAAATTATCCATCATCCAGTGAATGACACGGATATTTTTGGACGTTTCCGTGACACTATGGGTTTGCTTTGCTTGTTCTATATCTCAGGGATATTGCTGCCGCCATTGACCGAAGAGAAAAGTACCATTTTGATGAGATGATTTATGTGGTAAGACCTCCTCACATTTACCCTTTAATTGTTCCCTGGTCATCTTCATAAAGCCACGATTGGACGGCTGGGGCGAACTCACGCATCATATAAAGCACATTGATGCACAACAAAGGGAAGCAGATTTACTTTACTTTTTTAATTCATCTTTTTAGTCCCTACCTTTGCTTCCGAAATCACTTGACGAGCAGTCAACAACGTTCCTTCTCATTATTACCCAGGTTTCAGGATTCTCATTGATGACCAATATAGCGACAGCCGAACACAAAAATGGATTGCGGATTGACGGGCCGATATTTTTGGATGATATTTGCGTGTCGTAGGGATATCAGCATCAGTGGAAAAATGGCAATTCTACACAGCTTCACTCAAGACGGTGAAACTATAAGGAAACGCTAATTTGTTGTAGTGGCAAAGGGTCTTCAGTAGAGTGCGCCCTCCGTTCAACGGTTGGCACAAATAACTATCTGGACTGTGACAGTATTCCAGATACGTCATCAACAAACAATAGTTATAACACGACAGAGTCCAGGTCCAGTAGGGCATGATGGGAGATGTGGGCCAAGTAGACAGTGCAGAGTCTATATGACAGTAAAGGACTGTGATGATGTCGATCAATATAATCATTATCGGAATTTTTTTCACTCCTCAACGGCGGTAATGGTACTGCCTCCAAAAATCTATTACCCGTCTGGTTCTGCTATTTAGTGATCAGTCAATGATCCCACTGTGCCATGATGTGTTCATTGTTTTTGTTGTTTTGGTTTACATCGTACGCATTCCGTTTTTTTTTTTTCAATCATTTAACCGTAAATGTAATTGTTTTTCTCTTTTAAGACAGACAAAAGTCAAGCGAATCACTTCCACCAGTTGTTCCAGATCCTGCTCGCGATGGGCCACTCCTGGTCCCACAGGTACACACGACGCCGCACACGGGCAGGCTAAAACGGCGACCGCTGGCTGCTTCGTAATTGAGCTCTCACACTTGGGTGGAAACGTGCATGGACTCGAAAGTGAAAATTGAATTTGAATGTGCCCGAAATAACAGCGAAAACTCAGGTTTCGAGTAACTCAGCCCCGGAGTTTGCCGCACTCGCGAGAATCGGCGCTCCAATCGAAAAAAAAAAAAGAACAAACAAACAGAAAAGACAAGAAAGAACCCAGGACGCCCGCTGTCTTGTTGATTGCAGGTGTCAGCATGTGCCTTTCGGCCTGGTGCGGGGCATGAAGACCAGGAGTGGCGACGTGGTGTTCCTGGAGGACGTGCTGGACGAGGCTCGCGCCCGGATGCTGCGCAACATGAGCCAGTCAAAGAGTAACGACTGTCATTCGTTAGTGAGGTTGTTTGGCAGCAGGGAGCTCGCATAACCCCCAAAAAAATCCACCTGCGCGTGTTCTCGTGCTGAAGCTTTCCTACCAGTCAACAGCAGCTGCTGTGCCCAGTGTTCATTTGGTGTTAAAAGTACACAAAGCATTCCTAATCTTTTATACGTCGGTATACCTAAACCCATACAGCAGTGAGATTCCCAGTGTGAACATTAGCCATATTTAACAGGGTCTGTGTTGCGTTTTGTTCTCTTGAGCACGATTTTCATCTCACGAGAGGAAGATGGAACTTCCCTCCCCGTGCGAGTTTTCCGGCACCAGCTGTGCCACATCATCCTCGCGTGACTTTAGGAGCGGAAACCTCTGCTAACAACGTCCAACGCGACATGCAGCCCCACAACCCCAAGAAATTAGTGATGGGCATGCCGGCTCTTTTTAGAGAACCGGCTCTTTTGGATCAGCTCACTGAAGAGAGCCGGCTCGCGGAGGCGACTTCGCGCATATTGACCAATCAAATACGGTTTGAAGAGAAGAGACGGAGGGAGAAAAAAAAATTTAAGAAAAAAAGCGGCTCCTCCAGTCAGGAGCCGGCTCCCGTCGTTCACTTCAAAGAGCCGGCTCGCAGAGCCGTTTCGTTCGCGCACGACATCACTACAAGAAATCAGTTGTAACGTTTATCAGTGCGTGTGCGCGCGTGCGTGCGTGCGTGTGTGTGTGTGTGTGTGTGTGTGTGTGTTTGTTAATGTTTAGAATGGAGCTGGGACGCTGTCTTCATTTTTACAAACGGCTAGTTGTCTGAATGAATTTGTAAACTTACTTCAGCAGATTAGAAATTATCAAAACAAGCTGTTTTCAACATTTCCCACAGCATGATGATAAAAAAAAAATAATGATGGGACCCTGTTGTGAAAGTAATTTAATTTTCATTGTGTATGAAGCAATTTGTGTTTCATTTTACTTTCTTACAGCAACAAAGGAAATGGACAACGCCGAGGAGATAGCAGAGAAAGTGGGAATCGGCGCGCTGATAGTCCAGGTGAATTCTCGCAGCAGAGCCACAAACTGAAACCCTGCCTTTCCCAGTCCAGTGCACATTCACGTCCTGTTTTACTTCTTGTCTGCATAACACGAGGGGAGACGCGAACGTTTTAAAAAGCTCTGCGATCACTTCAATGTTTCAGGATTTCAAAGGTCCCCTGCAGTCCGACTACAAGTTTGACTGGGACAGGATGCTGCAGACTCAGGGAGACACGGGCGTCTTCCTGCAGTACACACATGCTCGACTCTGCAGGTCAGTGCTCCTCAACTGTTTCAATGATGCATTGGGTGCACTTATAAAGAGTTTTTTTTTTTTTATTGTTGTTATATTTATTGACTCTTCACCCATTCAACAATTTCCTCTCACATTCATCCAATGATGGTGGAGACTCTGGATCGCGAAAAAAAAAAAATGCCAGAAATGTGATTGCTCCTTCTTCATCTTTTAAAACGTCTTATTTTGCCACTCCCACCAGCGCGCTTTGATACCGAGCAGAGAAAGTTATAAGATCCTCACTATGGATGAGCCATAAGCAGGAGGACGTTTGAAACGCTGCCTCATGCTTTTGTAATCTGATTACAGGTTTTGCATGTGAAATTCTAATTTGCAAAGTGAACTGAACGACAGTCGTCAGATAAACTGAGCAGAGTAAGAAATGTAGTAGTAGTATGAAGTTACGTTGAGTTAAAGTACCTCAAAATTGTGAATATACAGTAACTATGCACCACCTATAATCTGCATTTAAATGCTTGAGGATTTCAGTCACTTTATTTATTGATTTTTGTTTTTTTATAGAACTTAATGCGCTAATCGGTCTACTAGGAATTGTGTCTGTATTAAGGATAAAAAAAAACCCCATTAAACAAGACATGAAAAGCTACGAGAAGACATTTTGATAAAGGCTTGTAGTCGAAATGCCCAAAACTGGTTTCTTGGAATGTCTTCACCAAACTAAAATTTAGATGTTGTGTCAAGAGGTTATCGAGGCAAAAAGGCTACTTCAGGGAACCTAAAGATATCAGATTGTTTTGAATTGAATTACTTTTCGGTCACTGTACTATTGTATGTGTGTGATTTTATAGTTTTGATGACTTTGCTATGATTCTGAAATGCGGACAAACAGAAAACCCGCCTCTGTAAATAGGCTTGTCGGAACCCTTAATTGCTACCATTTGTGGAACTGGGTACAAACGCCCCCCCAGAAAAAAACAAACAAACATGAGGACAAACTGTCCCTGCAGTTTAATCCGGACAAAT
Organism: Dactylopterus volitans; assembly: GCA_901007715.1. NCBI lineage: Eukaryota > Metazoa > Chordata > Actinopteri > Syngnathiformes > Dactylopteridae > Dactylopterus > Dactylopterus volitans. The sequence goes on from CAAKHG010030110.1 coordinate 49,445, forward strand.
GAAGGCGTCGAAGCAGCTCCATTCAACCCATCGCTTCTACTTGAGCAGACAAGTGTCAATATTCTCCAACACCTCCTGTGGTAAGCGACCTCTTTTGAACCTCTCACTTTCCCATGAATGTCATCGCGCTCACTTGGGGTGGACAAAGCGCATCGTCACCCTCCGCCTGTGCGATAGCTTGCCAAGAAGGAAAAAAAAAAAACCCCACGACGCCGTCTGCTCTGTCTCCAATCAGCTACGATGAGGTGTTGTACCAGTCGGCCCAGGACCTGCAACCTAAACACCTGGTCAACTTCTTATGCAAGCTGTGGTAAGGAACAGGATGTTTGTCGTAGTGGCGGGGGGGTGCCGGCCAGCCCGCCCGCCCGCCCGCCCACTCGCTGCCAGCTTTTTCACTGTTCAGTAAACACCTGCTTCTTAAGGTGTTAATAGATAAAACTGTTTACTTAAGGATGCTTGTGGTCTCCCCTCTTACGTCTTCCAGCCACCTGATTGCCTCAGCACACAGGGATCTGCCGGTGAAAGGAAGCCCGCAGGACGTTGCACAGGTAGGAAGAGAAAGCCATTTGACAAGTTGTTTTCCTCTAAACGGACCGCATCAGATTCACCTCCTGCGTTTCACAAATACATTCGCATAATTGCCATATAGCCATCACGGTCGCCGTGGCATTGTTGCCCGTTTTGTGCCACAGGTTTGCACTGCTGCACTTGTTTTTTTTTTATGGCACAAAACCTGAGATTTCTATTCCTGCGTTTCAAATGGAGCTTCAGTTTGTCATCATATATGAAGAAAGAAGAAAAATACATTTGAGAGGCTAAAATCAGCGAGTACTCTGCTTCTTCCAAAAATGAAAACATTAAAGATAACCCTGTGGAGTTTTTTTTTTTTTTTTTTAAGCTCCAATAGCCTTGAAGATTTTTTGTCTCGTGTAAAGATGACGTTGAGGCAGAAACATTCTACACCACTGATGTACAGGTGGTGTGACGTGCCAGCAAAAGCAGGAAATAAGAAGGCTTCAACCGGGAAGAGTAAAGATGGATTTAAAAAAAACAAAAAAAACAATCAACTGTGCCAATGTTTTCTAAGTAAAAAGAAATGCATTGAACACACTTAAGTTTGAAGTCTCTGCTACTCCTCACATATCGTGTCACTTGTTACTTTTCTGTTTACAACGGAACTCTTCAGTCAACCAGGAATGATCAAGCAGCATCATTAAGAGCAATTAAACAGACTTAATTCCTCAGCACTATTTGCAATGTGTAAAATCCCCGTCAGTTTAATTACCGTCCGTGGTTCAGTTCAATAACTGATCGCAACAAATTAAAAGAAACTGCACAAATTAAACGATGTTTAAAAAAAAAAATTTTTTTTCTTAATGTCTACAGGCAAGGTTACGACTGTTCAGTGGCGCCTGCTCAGTTCTGGCCAATGGGATGAAGATCCTCGGCATCACGCCAGTTGAGAAAATGTGATTGTTACCAAAGAATGTTAAAACATCTGTTTTATCTCACTGCTATTGAAATTATATTTGTGCAGATAATCCACACTGTGAATAAAACACCCACAGGAGTTTTCCCGGGTCCTTCTGTTGTTTTTTTCCCCCGAAACACATCATGCTCGAGTTACTCCTGCAGTCTTTTTTCCCCCTCTTTTGTTCACTGAAAACCATGTGAAAACTTCCATTGTTGCACAAGCAACCTAAATGTCAGTGGATATGTGAAGAACGTTAGACTGGTGGAACTTGTTCTGCTGGGTTTAATTTTCCGGCTTTTCCCTGTTAAACAGGATCAGCTCCATCCCATCACTTGGACTTCTGTACTGCCATCTCAGACCTTTACTGCGTAAATTCATCCAAAATAAAAATCCAATATTAATGATCTGAGGATTGAAACGTTATCACTTATTTTCAGTTTTTTGCTCTTTGCAGTTTTGATTTGAACTATCAGCGGAAATGACTCCAAAAAAAACAAAAAAACAGCGCTTGTTAAATGCTGAAACTAAGTAAAATACATTCTTGCACAAACCTGCAAAAGATTACAAGCTTCAAAAACGTGTCTGTATATGGTTTTCAGTTTGCGGAACACAATATTCAGAAATTACGAGCAGAATTCAGAAACTGTTACCATTTTCTTAAATTTGAACACATTTCCATCCAACTTTAATAAAATCTTCAATATGACTTCCAACACAAAATTCAAGACAGATGTGACACAAGATGTAAGACACTAAAGAGATGATATTTTAACTGTTTTCACACGTGCAGTGTCGTCATCCTTCAGGTATGTACGTATTTGAGTTGGGCACATTCAGAATCAACATTGTGTGATATGGACATATAATATTCACATTGTAGTTACAAACACACCGATTCCTGTTGGGTAGGGGAAAACAACATAAAAAAGTAAATGTTGTATCCACCGCTTCAGTCTAACTACCATCCCATAACCAAATTACCACTGGTTTAAAAAAAAAAAAAAGGATTCAAAAAGTTTTGACTTTTATAAATGATGTAGGGTGACAATATACTTGACATTTTTCGATCCTGCTCACTATTCTAATTGCGTTGGGGACTTGTACAGTCTGCAGTACACACATAAGCATACCATTTTACGTGATTGGATTTGGGTTAGACGGAACCCTATATTCGTTTTTTCTAAATCTTGCAAGGTACTCAAAGATGCTGGTGACGGCTACAGTTCAATCCCAGGTTTCTCCGTCAAGTGGGGTCCCCCAAGGCTCAATACTTGGCCCTACTTTGTACTCCTAGCACTTGGCGATCTAGGTTGTAACTTCACTGCTGTGTTGGACCGATGTTACGCTGATGACGCCTCATTGTAGGTTTCTGTTTGCCCTGAAAATTGTAACAGTCTGGACTCTCTCAGCGTAGGTTTTTAATAAGAGCTGGCACTGCTGCCTCGCTTCCACAAAAGACTGAATGGGCTCCAAAAAGTTGTGTTTTTTTTTTTGGCACTGATCAAATTGTAACAGTTCCAACCCACACTTCTTGACAACTTATTGAAAACATTCAGCAAGGACCTATGAGGTGTTTTTTGTTCAATGTCGCCGCTTAAATGTTCCCTCCATGCTTCGGCTGTACCGCTTGTTTCAGGTCTTATTCTGCACCAAGGCCTCACAACCGACAGCCACGTTGTTAAAGGGTCTATGATCCGGTCTTGAGACAAACTCCTCAGCATCAAATCAGCTGAATCACTCATCCATCCAAAGAAACCCAATTTCATAATTTAGCAATTTCTTAAATAGTCTGCAGATGTATCTGTATTGTATTTTTTCTTTTATTTTTAACCACTCCCTTTAAATCAGCTTAAAGTCCATGGTTTGGGGGTTTTCAGTGCACTTTTGTAGCACCTTGTATCTCTGGCTTTGAATAGTGATTAAAAATTGCTTAGCTGCTTAAATGCCCATAAAAGATATGAAAGCATTTCAAATAAAGGAAAAAAAAAAAAAAAACATCGTCCTGGTTCTACTTGTCAATCCGGCCTGATGAGTTTAAGTCTTTATTAGCCCCTTTTACAAACAGTTTGTTTGAGGCGGGACCGCCGTGCCATTATTATGCAATGGGCCCAAAAAAGGACATCCGGCACAACAGGACGGCTTCACAATAGACTGCAACGCGGTGGTTCCACATGTCGCCTGTGACTGAGCGGCCCCGGAATGCTCTCTAAAAATAACGTGCTCAGGTGGCTTTATGCTTGTTTGAGTGTAAACAAGCAAAGCTGCGCGGTGATGCAAGTCCTCTTAACAGCAGCATTGTAAAATCACTGTGTGAAAGGGGCTATCGGATTTTACCTTGATTGCTTGGAAGCTTCATGAACTGATTAGCTTTTTAACCATCGATTGAGCAACCGTCAGTCATTTGGGTGTTTCTTCAAATCATCCGTATTTAACAGCGCCGTGACCGGTCCACTTTCATGAAAGGAGGAGCAAAAGTTGTCTGTGTGGTGAACTGAGCGAAGAGCCAGAAGACTCACATTTTGAAAAATAAACAGGAGCAGCTCTTAAATCCTCCCCAATCCGGGGACTCGTAGGTAGAGCGACCCCCAACACAGATCTGCTCCACTGGTGAACCAGGTCTCTGTGCTGCAGGTCGGAGACTCACACGGTGATCAGTTTCTGTTTGGATTCCTTGTCTGTGTCTTGCCGGCTGATGACGGACGTGTCCTGCTTTGGGAGTCCGTACAGATAGATGGACACACACACCAGGATGGCTCCGGAGGCGAATGTGATGGCTGCGCGAGAATGAAGAAACGAGTTCAACAACCATTTTATCAGCGACTCTTTGGCAAGACAGGGCGTTAAAACTCCTTGGATTTTTTTAGGGATGTTTGTGAATGTGTTTATCAATCAAAGATCATTTTTATTCCAATCTAAGTCTCACTGAGCACCGTCACACAGCCACAGCGAGTCTATAAGAGACCGACTTACTTATCTGTAATCCAAACAAGACGACCGACGCCACAGTCGAGAGAACGATGGCGGCGGCGGCAGAGAAGCCCTTCATGATGTTGTCCGTGTACTTCACCACCACTGATGTGTACAGACCTCCCACACTGGCCAGGACTGGCAGCACACACACACACACACACACACACACGGAGTGAGCAATGTCAGCCAAGACAACACGGGGGAATCAAATGGAATAAATCCTCAGTGTTTGTTACTTACATACTACGAAGCACACCCAGGGCGTGTAGCCAAAGAAGAAGCCTTTCTCCA